>JANRMT010062792.1:4002878-4018527 GCA_026402145.1 Polypterus bichir lapradei | reverse complement strand
ATATATATATATATATATATATATATATACACACACACATATATACATATATATATATATATATATATATATTTATTGCAGGCATTAAATTCAAAATGAGTGAAGATTTGCAAAACAATAAAGTTTATCAGTTTGAACATTCGATATCTAGTTATCTTGTCTAAGTAGTGTATTCAATTGAATATAGGTTGAAAGGGATTTGTAAATCATTGTATTCTGTTTTTATTTAGGTTTTACACAACGTCCCAACTTCATTGGAATTGGGGTTGTATATACATATACATACACACACACACACTAGCAAAATACCAGCGCTTCGTAGCGGCGAAGAACTGCCTTAAAATTTTAATAAAGAAGAAAAATAAACCTTTTTAAACTGAGGGAAAATATACCAATAATTATTTGTTAAGGATCTCTTTGTATGCCACGTTGTCAGTTCGGCCCTCCGGTTGTAATATGACCAAGCTGTGCTCCGAGATTACTCTTGAGCATGCAACGTAAAGTTGACCATGTGAAAAGCAATCTTGCCTCAGATCTCACAGCTTGGATTGCTGCTGTCATAATCGGTTTGAGTTTCATGGTTTGTTTCAATTATGTTAGTATTTGCAGGACTTGTGTTGAAGTAACATTCGGCATCTGTCAAGCGTTGTAAGCATACAGCTGGTTTCATCTATAACTTCGCATCCAGACTTGAGAATTTAAACATTCATAAACATCAAAGTGTCCACTATTCAAATCGTCACCTGTGAATCTAAGATGTTTAAGACACATGGGTGGTTGTCCAAAGGTGTAAAATTTGGCCAGTTCGGTACACTTGAAAGCGACAACCGAACAATTCAACGGCAGCCATCAACTCACATGCAGAACCATAGGTGAAGGGTTTAAGCATTTCACTCTTATAGTGCTCCTGTGTAGTATAATTATCTCCTGTACTGTCATCAGTCCACACCTTGAACCTGTCCCAGTCATTCAATACATAAGACACAATGTTCCTCCGGATATCAAGAGTGAGCCTGATATGGCCGTGCAATATGTAACGCAGAGAATGGAAAAGGCAGGCACCATCTCCAGGCATAGAAACCACTTGGTAAATGACAGTTCTTTGATCAATGGTGATACGGTTGGAACGATAAAGGAAATGGGTACCTGAATAATCTAAACTAATTCTAAAATACCTATACAATAACTATAATCGTAATAAACGAACAATAAAACAGCGGAGAAGCCGTGGATTAAATAAAAAGGCTGTAGTTATCAGCAGGGAGACGTGAATCCCGTGGCAAAGCAAGGAAGGGAATGTAGAGACTGGAGCGACAGACGGCCTTATATAGGCAGGCAGCCAACAACGTGGGAGGCGTTGGGATGGGGGACCCAACGCCGACTTACACGGTGACCGAGCTGCAGGCTATGGACGTATATATGTACATAAGTAGGATTCAGTTAGTGTTGGGAACCCGCATACCAAATTTCTTGAAGATGGGCCCATAAGTAACAAAGACCGTTGGAAAGTTCAATATGGCGGCCGACAGTGGCATCATACCACCGAAATAAGTATGTACATCGGTTTCGGTTAGCGCAGGGAAGCTGCCTACCAAATTTCGTGAAGATGGGGCCATAAATAAGAAACTTCAACATGGCGGACGTTGTCGACCGTTACGTGTAGAATTTCGAAATGAAACCTGCTTAACTTTTGTAAGTAAGCTGTAAGGAATAAGCCTGCCAAATTCCAGCCTTCTACTTACATGGGAAGTTGGAGAATTAGTGATGAGTTTGTGAGTCAGTCAGTCAGTGAGGGCTTTGCCTTTTTATTAGTGTATATATATATATATATATCCCGATCTACATACTCGAATAATGGATACTTTATTCGCCATCAATGATTGTTTTGGTAAAGCCATACTCAGTGTATTCATTAGATGAATGGTAAAAAAGTAAGATCGAGGGGAGGATGATTTATTGAGGCACGCAGGCAAAACCACAATAGCACGCGGGCTCGATGTACTGTAGTGCGCGTCAACTCTATCTGAATTGCGCAATCACATTTGAAAAAATATATCTTTTCAAGTTCTATTTAGTCCATATGTGTCAAACTCAAGGCCCGCAGGCCACATCTGGCCCGGCGTGTAATTATAACCGGCCCGCGAGATCATTTTATATACTGTATTATCGTTATTAATGGCCCGGGGATATGAAGCGCTGGTAACACAATAAACTACAGATCCCATAATGCAGCGCTTCAGCTGCCTTGCGGAACACTTACCGCGTTAATCAAGTCTAGCTTATGATGCTGCAAGTTATTGCGAAGCTAGCCCACACGATGCTGAAGAGAAAAGGTGATTCTGAACATAGAGCCTTTAAAAACCGATGGGAGGCTGAGTATATGTTTACTGACATTGCCGGTAAACCCGTGTGTCTCATTTCTGGAGCAAATGTGGGTGTAATTACAGAATTTAATCTAAGACGGCACTATGAGACAAAACATCAAGATAACCTGAAAGACCTGAATGCAATGCACAAGATACAGAAAGCAGAAGAGTTAAAGAAGAATCTGACACTTCAGCAGACATTTTTACCCGTGCAAAATCACAAAGTGATTTCAAGTGAAGCTACTTTTATGGGAGACACAAATGCACCAGTGCAACTTGCCCCACTTTCCCTGTTGCCAAGTAATGTTGAACCAAGTCGACACTACGGTGTTCCCAAATATGCACTTTGTTCATAAACTGAGCGCACTGCGCACTGAGTTCGCACGGCGCTTTGGTGACTTTGAAGAACAAAAAAAGAATTTTGAGTTGTTTCACAACCCATTTGCTGTCGATGTGGAAACTGCACCTGTGCAGATTCAGATGGAGGTGATTGAGCTGCAGTGTAATGGCACACTGAAGGCAAAGTACGATACTGCACGGCCCGCACAGTTTATTCACTCCATTCCCACACAAATGCTCCAGCTCCGTCTACATGCGGCTCGAACTTTGTGCATGTTTGGTAGCACATATCTGTGTGAGAAGCTCTTCTCAGTCATGAAGACTAATAAAACAGCACACAGGAGTCGCCTCACTGATGAGCACCTGCAGTCCATCCTGAGAATCTCCACAACACAGAACCTCACACCAAACAGAAACTAACTTGTTGCCAAAAAAAGATGCCAGGCTTCCAAATCTGATAAAATGACATATGAGCAAAGACAACTGAATGATTTGATTTGTTATTGCTGAAAAGAACAAATTTCATTTATGTTTCCAGGTTTTGTTATGCACCATGTTCATATTTGAATTTGTATAATTTTGACAGGATATATTTTTATGGAGAGCAAAATCTTTTGGGATATTTAAAATTTAAGTTTATTTTTTATATAAAATTACATAAGAGTAAAGAAATTTCAATGTTTGTTCTTTTAACATTTACTTTATTTCTAACTTGTATAATTTAGACAGGATATATTTTTATGGAGAGCAAAATATTATAAGTTATTTAAGGTTTGAGTTGATTTATTCCGGAATAATATTCTGTCGACTAAATAAAAATTCCTTCTATTTAAAATTTAAATAGAACTTCAACATATACGATAGTTGTGTGTGTGTGTGTGTGTATATGTAGATATGTACAGTATGTATATATGTGTATATATATATATATATATATATATATATATATATATATTTGTGTGTGTATGTATATGTAGTGTGTTAAAGAAGTTATCAAAAAGAAAAGGAAACATTTTAAAAGTAACGTAACATGATTGTCAAATTAATTGTTTTGTGACTGTTACGAGTGTTGCTGTCATCAAGGATTTGATTATCATTATTTCTTTCAATCAGGTTCATATTTGGAGGATGTGTTGTGTTCAAGTTATATTCCGTGTTTGTCAACCGTTGTAAAGATAACAGGTTTCATTCATCAAAGTGTTCACTACCCAAATCGGTACTCGTGAATCTAAGATGTTTAACAGGCATTCCTGGTATTAAGTTGTGGATCTGCCTGCGAATATTTAGCGGCAGCGTGTCTATGAACTTAATTTAAACTTAAGCCTTACACCTTGCTTTCCTATTGATATGTCTACAAAGCATTGTTCAGCTTCAGAGGGTTGTTCCTTTCTTACTGCATCAACAAACACCACGTCTTACTCTTTATCTGAGACATCACACAATGCATGCACGGGTTTACCTTTCCCAGTCCTGAAAACTTTAGCGAAGTGGTTCAATTTACCACATTTTTACACTGTCTTCCTTTAGCTTGACATTGAATTTTTCCACCGTGTGCTTTGTTTCCGCAGTAGCTGCGCTTATGAATATGCTTGTATGTATCAGACGCTTCATATTTTTTTGCTGCCTTTTCAATTGTGTAATTCGTTTTTTGTTCAGCGCTCTTTGGAGCTTTTGCTTGTTGTCTGCGTACTGTGTTCCAAGTCAGTTCATGTGAGCCGCTCGGAGTACATGCATCAAAGGTTCTCAGCTGTGCTTGTGCTATCTTGTGTGATCTTGCGATGTCCACGGCTTTATTTAATGTTAGCTCAGACCCGGCACTTAAGTTTCTCTCGCACTTTTGCTGAGTTTGTGCCAAACACTATTCTATCCCTGACCATCTCATCTTCATTTGCATAAGCACAGTCCTTCACCAGCAATTTTAACTCCGTTACAAAATGATCAGAAATCCCATTTATACCCTGCGTCTTCTCATTAAACTTGTATCTCGCGAATATCATATTCGTCTTAGGCATGACAAACGCCCCAAAGCGGTCATAATAAGTTTTCAGTAACTTGGCTTCCTCCTGGGTGACAGTCAATGTGTTAAAAATGTCCTTTTTCCCCCAGTCCACAGGAGCAGGTAGCTGCATTTCTCACTCTCGTCATTGACTTTTAGCGGGCCAGAAAACATCAGCTCTACGTGCTGTCGGAACTTTTTCCATTCTCCCGGCAGGTTAGGAGAATCCCAGTCAATTCATGGCAAGGGAACTCCAACAAAATCCATGACTGTCCTCTATTCTGACACCATGTCTTGTTTTCACAAATTGTGAAAACTAAAATGATGGCGAGACTTTCTTTTAAAGTATGCAGGGAACTTTATCTATTACAGCTCTGACATTCACGGCATCCGTGCTCTAAATTAACTTCCACAGTAGTAACCTTGAGGTCCCTTTTTCTGGTGCCTTCCTGATGACATAGGTGCCTAAACCATGCCTGATAATAATACATTTCAATGACAAATATTACAGTGATCACCTCGATAGACATCTCACCACCCAAATCGCTACTCGTGAATCTAAGATGTTTAACAGGCATTCCCAGTACAGTATAACCTCGGTTTACAACCATAATTCGTTCCAAAACTCTGGTCGTAAACCATTTTTGGTCGTGAACCGAAGCAATTTACCCCATAGGATTGTATGTAAATACAATTAATCTGTTCCAGACCATACGAACTGTATGTAAATATATTTTTTTTAGTTTTTAAGCACAAATTATACCATAGAATGCACAGAGTAATAGTAAACTAAACGTAAAAACATTGAACAATGAGAAAACCTTGAACAACAGAGAAAACTAACACTGTAATAGTTTGCGCTAAAGCGCTACCAACCGCTGGCTAAAAGCACTTTTTTTAATGAGTTTTAAGCACAGGGAAAAAATGAACATTTGAAAAAATCCGTAATTTAATAAACCACCAAGAAAAATAACATTGCAACAATAAACGCTACGAACAGATCGCTGGAAACAGAAGTGAAAACAAAATCAAGACCAGTGCATTCTTTAACTGCCTTCCCAGGGCTGTGGAGTCGGAGTCGGAGACAATTTTGGGTACCTGGAGTCGAAGTCGGCAAAAAGTTAACCGACTCCGACTCCTACTAAATTTAAATGGGGATTAAAAAAGTAAGTTGAAATGTCCCAATTCACAAACAGTCATAATGAACTACTTCTCTGCTGTAAGAATAAAGCCCATTGAATGCAGTGCATAATGTTACCACAAAACGAACATGTCAAGTAACCATGAAGCATGCTTTTCATTGACTGTATGCGTCACTATATGGGATGTAATGCACAGGTAAGGTGCAGCACCGCTTTCCATTGTGTCGTGTTCCACTGTTAAAGGGAACTGTGAACCTAGCCTAAAGCCCCCCATACATTTACAGATGCACAGATGTTTTTAGTTCATATAGTTAAGCTTTTTTTTTGTTTTAAAAGTTAAAACTACCAAAGAATGTGGTTTGTACTTTTGAACCAATACATTTCCTGTTCCTGATTTTTATGCCTGCTATTACTATCCAGACACTTCCTAGCCAGTAGTTCTGTGGTGAAATGACATGTATGTTGCCTTCCTTTCCTTCAATGGATGTAGAAAATACATTAGCACAGTATATACATACAGAGGAGTTGGAGTCGGGGAGTCGGAGTTGGAAGATTTAGAAACTGAGGAGTCGGAGCATTTATCTACCGACTCCACAGCCCTGTGCCTTCCTACCTTAATGTGTCCAGCTCTCACTCGCACTGCCTGTGTGTGTGTGTGTGTGTGTGTGTGTTGCTCTCGCTCTCCTGCTGCCTGTATGTGTGTGCATCTGTCTCTCTCTCCCGCTGCCTGTGTGTGTGTGTTGCGCTCTCTTGCTGCACAGGAAATGCACAGGGAGAGACTGAACATGTACAAACTGAAAGGGAAACTGGATTGTTCGTATACAGAGTCTGAGGTTGCAAATATTTAGCGGCCACATGTGAGGCATGCTGATTTCATCAGTAGCTGCACTTATCAATATGCTAAGCACAGTCCTTCACCTGCGAATATTTACCTTATATAGGCAGGCACTCAATTACGTGGGAGGCGTGATGTCGTGGGACGCAACTCCGCGGCCGAATACAGTATATGGATAAAAATAGGTTCCAGTTAAGACCGTTACGCATAGAATTTCAAAATGAAACCTGCCTAACTTTTGTAAGTAAGCTGTAAGGAATGAGCCTGCCAAATTTCAGCCTTCTACCTACACGGGAAGTTGGAAAATTAGTGATGAGTGAGTGAGTGAGTGAGTCAGTCAGTGCTTTGCCTTTTATTAGTATAGATACACACACACATATATACAGTTAGGTCCATAAATATTGGGACAGAGACAGTTTTTTTTTCTAATTTTGGCTCTGTAAATTACCACAATGAATTTTAAATGAAACAACTCAGATGCAGTTGAAGTGCAGACTTTCAGCTTTAATTCAGTGGGTTGAACAAAAAGATTGCATAAAAATGTGAGGCAACTAAAGCATTTTTTAACACAATCCCTTCATTTCAGGGGCTCAAAAGTAATTGGACAAATTAAATAACTGGAAATAAAATGCTCATTTCTAATACTTGGTTGAAAATCCTTTGCTGGCAATGACAGCCTGAAGTCTTAAACTCATGGACATCACCAGATGAAGGGTTTCCTCCTTTTTAATGCTCTGCCAGGCCTACTGCAGCGGCTTTCAGTTGCTGTTTGTTTGTGGGCCTTTCTGTGCGAAGTTTAGTCTTCAACAAGTGAAATGCATGCTCAATTGGGATAAGATCAGGTGACTGACTTAGTCATTCAAGAATTTTCCACTTCTTTGCTTTAATAAACCCCTGGGTTGCTTTGGCTGTATGTTTTGGGTCATTGTCCATCTGTATAATGAAACGCCACCCAATCAATTTGACTGCATTTAGCTGGATTTGAGCAGACAGAATGTCTCTGAATACCTCAGAATTCATTCGGTTGCTTCTATCCTGTGTCACATCATCAATAAACACTAGTGTCCCAGTGCCACTGGCAGCCATGGACGCCCAAGCCATCACACTGCCTCCACCGTGTTTTACAGATGATGTGGTATGCTTTAGATAATGAGCTATTCCACGCCTTCTCCATACTTTTTTCTTGCCATCATTCTGGTAGAGGTTGATCTTGGTTTCATCTGTCCAAAGAATGCTTTTCCAGAACTGTGCTGGCTTTTTTTAGATGTTCTTTAGCAAAGTCCAATCTAGCCTTTCTATTCTTGAGGCTTACGAGTGACTTGCACCTTGCAGTGCACCCTCTGTATTTACTTTCATGCAGTCCTCTCTTTATGGTTGACTTGGATATAGATAGGCCTACCCCCTTGGAGAGTGTGGTTCACTTGGTTGGCTCTTGTGAAGGGGTTTCTCTTCACCATGGAAATGATTCTGCGATCATCCACCACTGTTGTCTTCCGTGGATGTCGAGGTCTTTGAGTTGCTGAGTTCACCATTGCTTACTTTCTTTCTCAAGATATACCAAACTGTAGATTTTGCCACTTGTAATATTGTAGTAATTTTTCAGATGGTTTTTTTCTATTTTCGCAGCTTAACACTAGAATTACCAGAGCCTATGAAAAAACTCGTAAATCCGTCCCACCTTAAATTGCTTCTTAAAATCGTTCACAGCTCTCCACCAGCGTCTTTTGTCATCTAAATGTGCTGATAAAAATCAGGCTGCAAAGCAGCCAGCTATTCCATCCCCCCACCGACTTAGAACATGCACAAACTTCTCCCAGCTCATGCCTTGATTGATTTTCTGGGAGTGAAGTGGAGTTTTAGAGTGGAAATAACAGATCGTTGTTTGGAACACACGAATTTCATGTCTGTTCCATTTCTACAGTAATCTGTGTAAACACATTGTTAAAACAGAAACGTTTTTTATATTCTACTAGTAGATAACAAAATGTAGGCATAAACTATATAATGTATGAAGCCTGAAGTATCACACAAATACTTTCACAAAAGCTACAAATCTAACACAGCAATTGCGCTTTTATTCAAAAATATAACTGCAGAAACAAAAAGCAGCCTTAACATGCAACATTGACACCCGTTGATTAAGACTGCCTCCGTAGCGCAATAGAATCAGCCGCCGACTGGAAAACAAAAGGTCGCAAGTTCGATCCTGCACCACTCTGTTTTGAGAAGTAAACTGCTCTTAGTCTTACTATTTTAGAATAAAAACATACATTTGATTTCAGTCTGACACAGCCGGTGTAATTTATGATACTTGTGACGGTTAGCTTTGTTTTTTTTTTTAGTCAGTTTTATTATCTCAGCCGCGTTCACGAGCCCAAACACACCCCATCTCTGTATCTGATACTGCTTTTTTCACATAGACGCGCTGTAACAGAGGTAAACTCAGCTCCCTTCTACATCGGAGCAAGAATGCACATACCATTGCTTGCATACTGCATTTTATGACACGATTTACCTTTATTTATTTACTTACTTCCTAAAGCCTAAAGTCACAAGTAGTGTGCAGAGGGCACGCTCAAAACTGTGTGTAATGCCACAAAAAGTGTCTGCTGACACTTTAGTATGCAAGCAATGGTATGTGCATTCTTGCTCCGATGTAGAAGGGAGCCGAGTTTACCTCTGTTACAGCGCGTCAATGCGGGGGTGGGGTGTGTTTGGGCTCGCGGCCAAGATAATAAACCTGACTAAAAAAAAAAAACAAAGCTAACCTTTATATACACACATATATATATATATATATATATATATATATATATATATATATATATATAAAATCGCACAAATAAATTTGCCCCAAATCGCAAATGTGTTTTTTTTAATTTAAAAGGGTTTTAGTGGGCGACAGAATCAAATAATAGACATGGACATGAATATTGTAAACTCAAGCTCTTAATTTCTGAAAAAAAAAATGCTTTTAAACTGCATTTGAATTTAAAACAGAAACAAAAATATCATCCATGGTTAAAATTGGGCAGACTTAAAAATAAAGTGGTAGGTTAAGTACATTTTCAGAATGGTATTGTCTTTAAATAATAATAACCAAAATTTCAACATAAAGTGCAGTTTTTCTTCTTAAAAAAATAAGTCAGAAACATAAAAGGTAATTTGACTAACTTAATCTTTAAACTCTGAGTAACCTTAGCCAAAATCATTTTGTACATTAGGCTAAAACAGTGTGATCATTGAACATTTTGTAATTAGATGTAATTAGAATTACTAATGGTCACGGAAGTCCAATGATCCCCAGTAAGAGCCACAAAGTCCGCTTTCTGTAATGCATCTAATTTTGCTTGCTTTTCACTGTGCACAAAACCATGCTTTTATCAAGGCTTCGCTCGGGTAGTTTTTTTAAATTAAATTTTCCTCCGATCAGTCGTAGGAACGGGCTTCATCCGACTGTAACATTTGTGTAGCTGTGATGTGTGCATCAGTGTAATCGATGTACCAGGAAATCATGCATTGACAAAAGTTCCCCTTTGCTTGGAATTGAAAGTGTGATTAAATGCGTTATTTTTTGTTATGGAGTACATGCATCAAAGCTTCTCAGCTGTGCTTGTGCTAAGAATAGGAAATATTTTAAAAATAACGTAACATGATTCTGCGTTAACCGCATATTTTGTCATACGTCTCAAACCAAGGAGATGCGAGGTTAAAATGAACCGAGAAGCGCGCGTACATACTCAGTACATCCACTCTCGGGAATCGAACCTCTGACGTAGGCGATAGAGGCAAAGCCTCTACAATTGCGCCACGGTGTGTGGCTTATCTACAGTATTTGAGAGTATGTAGATCGAGGTATATATATATATATATATATATATTCGCAGCGGAGACGTAGTGTGTTAAGGAAGCTATGAAAAAGAAAAGGGAACATTTTAGAAATAACGTAACATGACTGTCAATATACAGTAATTTTTTGTGAGTGTTATTGAGTGTTGCTGTGATCAAGGATTCGATTATCATTATTTGTTTCAATCAGGGTCGTATTTGTACGATGTGTTGTGTTCAAATTACATTCTGTGTTTGTCAGTCGTTGTAAAGATTAAATTCTGTAATTACAGCCACATTAGCTCCACAAATGAGACACACTGGTTTACCGGCAATGTCAGTAAACATATACTCAGCCTCCCATCGGTTTTTAAAGGCTCTATTTTCAGAATCAACTTTTCTCTTCGGCATCGTGTGGGCTAGCTTCGCAATAACTTGCACAATCATAAGCTAGACTTGATTAACGTGGTAAGTGTTCGGCAAGGCAGCTGAAGCGCTGCATTATGGGATCTGTAGTTTATTGTGTTACCAGTGCTTCATATACCTGGGCCATTAATAACCATAATACAGTATATAAAATGAACTCGCGGGCCGGATATAATTACACGCCGGGCCGGATGTGGCCTGCGGGACTTGAGTTTGACACATATGGACTAAATAGAACTTGAAAAGATATATTTTTTCGTACATCGAGCCCGCGTGCTAATGTGGTTTTGCCTGCATGCCTCAATAAGTGACCCTCCCCTCGCTCTTACTTTTTTACCGTTCATCTAATGAATACACTGAGTATGGCTTTACCAAAACAATCATTGATTGCGAATAAAGTATTCATTATTCGAGTATGTAGATCGGGGTATATATATACATATATATATACCCGCGTATCGCAACGGAGACGTAGTGTGTTAAAGAAGCTATGAAAAATATTCGTTTCTTACTGCATCAATAAACAGCTCGTCGTCTTCTTTATCTGAGACCTGACACACTGCATGCACGGGTTTTTTTTTTTTTTTTTTTTTTTAACACTGTCTTTCTTTAGCGGGACATTGACTTTTTCCACCGTAATTCGGTTTTTATTCAGCGCTCTTCGGAACTGTTGCTTTTTGTCTGTGAACTGCGTCAGTTCACGTGAGCCGCTCGGTGTACATGCATCGAAGGTTCCCAGCTGTGCTGCTGCCATGTCGTGCTATGTCCATGGCTGTATCTAATGCTACCGAAGTCCCGGTACTTAAAACTTTCTCTCGCAGTTTCGCTGAGTTTGTGCCAAACACCACCCTGACCATCTCATCTTCCTCTGCATAAGCACAGTCCTTCACCCGTGAATATTTACCCGTGGCAGTTTGCTATTGGATTGCCGCTGACGGACGGCCTTATATGAGCAGGCACTAAATTACAAACGCCAGCGGCAGCCTGTCTATGAACTTAAATTAAAGTGTAGGTTTACACTGTGCTTTGTTTCCGAAGTAGCAGAACTCATGAATATGGTTGTATATGTCACTCGCTCACTTCTTATTGTTTCGCTGCCTTCTCAGTTATATAATGCATGTTTTCTTCAGCGCTTTTTGGGCCTCTTCCTGGTTTTCTACGTACTGCGTGATTACGTGGGAGGCGTGATGATGTCAGACGAAACTCCGCCCCCACGGGTTTCAAGCTCATCTCCATTACAGTAAATGGAGACAAACAGCTTCCAGTTATGACCATTATGCATAGAATTTCGAAATGAAACCTGCCCAACTTTTGTAAGGAAGCTGTAAGGAATAAGCCTGCCAAATTTCAGCCTTCTACCTACACGGGAAGTTGGAGAATTAGTGATGAGTCAGTCAGTCAGTCAGTCACTGAGGGCATTGCCTTTTATTAGTATAGATATATAAATACATATATACACATATATACATACATATAATAAAAGGCAAAGCCCTCAGTGACTCACTCACTCACTGACTCATCACTAATTCTCCAACTTCACGTGTAGGTGGAAGGCTGAAATTTGGCAGGTTCATTCCATACAGCTTCCTTACAAAAGTTGGGCAGGTTTCATTTCGAAATTCTACGCGTAATGGTCATAACTGGAAGCTGTTTTTCTCCATTTACTGTAATGGAGATGAGCTTGAACGCCATGGGGGCGGAGTTTCGTGTGACATCATCACGACTCCCACGTAATCACGCAGTACATAGAAAACCAGGAAGACCTCCAAAAAGCGCTTAAGAAAACATGCATTATATAATTGAGAAGGCAGCGAAACAATAAGAAGCGAGCGAGTAACATACAACCATATTCATGAGTTCTGCTACTTCGGAAACAAAGCACGCTGTAAACCTAAACTTTAAATTAAGTTCATAGACAGGCTGCCGCTGGCATTTGTAATTTAGTGCCTGCCCATATAAGGCCGTCCGTCAGCGGCAATCCAATAGCAAACTGCCACTAAATATTCACGGGTGAAGGACTGTGCTTATGCAGAGGAAGATGAGATGGTCAGGGTGGTGTTTGGCACAAACTCAGCGAAACTACGAGAGAAAGTTTTAAGTGCCAGGACTTCGGTAACATTAAATACAGCCATGGACATCGCACGAGATGGCACCAGCACAGCTGGGAACCTTCGATGCATGTACACCGAGCGGCTCACCTGAACTGACGCAGTGCACAGACAAAAAGCAACAGTTCCAAAGAGCGCTAAACAAAAACCGAATTACACAATTGAAAAGGCAGCAAAAAATATGAAGCGTCTGATACATACAAGCATATTCATAAATGCAGCTACTGCGGAAACAAAGCACACGGTGGAAAAAGTCAATGTCCCGCTAAAGGAAGACAGTGTAAAAAAAAAAAAAAAACCCAGTGCATGCAGTGTGTCAGGTCTCAGATAAAGAAGACGACGAGCTGTTTATTGATGCAGTAAGAAACGAATCGATGAATGAAACCTGTCATCTTTACAACGATTGAGAAACACGGAATGTAACTTGAACACAACACATCCTACAAATACGAACCTGATTGAAAGAAATAATGATAATCAAATCCTTGATGACAGCAACACTCACAAAACAATTACTGTATATTGACAGTCATGTTACGTTATTTTTAAAATGTTCCCTTTTCTTTTTCATAGCTTTTTTAACACACTACTTCTCCGCTGCGATACGCGGGTATATATATATGTATATATATACCCCGATCTACATACTCGAATAATGGATACTTAATTCGCCATCAATGATTGTTTTGGTACAGCCATATTCAGTGTATTCATTAGATGAACGGTAAAAAAGTAAGAGCGAGGGGAGGATGACTTATTGAGGCATGCAGGCTGTAGTGCGCGTCAACTCTTATCTGAATTGCGCGATCACATTTGAAAAAATATATCTTTTCAAGTTCTATTTAGTCCATATGTGTCAAACTCAAGGCCCGCAGGCCACATCCGGCCCGGCGTGTAATTATATCCGGCCCGCGAGATCATTTTATATACTGTATTATTGTTATTAATGGCCCGGGGATATGAAGCGCTGGTAACACAATAAACTACAGATCCCATAATGCAGCGCTTCAGCTGCCTTGCCGAACACTTACCGCGTTAATCAAGTCTAGCTTATGATGCTGCAAGTTATTGTGAAGCTAGCCCACACGATGCTGAAGAGAAAAGTTGATTCTGAAAATAGAGCCTTTAAAAACCGATGGGAGGCTGAGTATATGTTTACTGACATTGCCGGTAAACCCGTGTGTCTCATTTGTGGAGCTAATGTGGCTGTAATTACAGAATTTAATCTAAGACGGCACTATGAGACAAAACATCAGGATAACCTGAAAGACCTGAATGCAATGCAGAAGATACAGAAAGCAGAAGATTTAAAGAAGAATCTGACACTTCAGCAGACGTTTTTACCCGTGCACAATCACAAAGTGATTTCAAGTGAAGCTGCTTTTATAAGAGACACAAATGCACCAGTGCAACTTGTCCCACTTTCCCTGTCGCCAAGTAATGTTGAACCAAGTCGGCACAACGGTGTTCCCAAATACGCACTTTGCTGATAAACTGAGCGCACTGCGCACTGAGTTCGCACGGTGCTTTGGTGACACTGAAGAACAAAAAAAAGAATTTTGAGTTGTTTCGCAACCCATTTGCCGTCGATGTGGAAACTGCACCCGTGCAGATTCAGATGGAGGTGATTGAGCTGTAGTGCAATGGCACACTGAAGGCAAAGTACAATACTACAGGGCCCACACAGTTTATTCACTCCATTCCCGGAGAAATGCCCCAGCTCCGTCTACATGCGGCTCGAACCTTGTGCATGTTTGGTAGCACATATCTGTGTGAGAAGCTCTTCTCAGTGATAAAGACTAACAAAACAGCACACAGGAGTCACCTCACTGATGAGCACCTGCAGTCCATCCTGAGAATCTCCACAACACAGAACCTCACACCAAACATAAACGAACTTGTTGCCAAAAAAAGATGCCAGGCGTCCAGCTCTAAAATGACATATGAGCAAGGACAACTGAATGATTTGATTTGTTATTGCTGAAAAGAACACATTTTATTTATAATTCCAAGTTTTGTTATGCAGCATGTTCATATTTGAATTTGTATAATTTTGACAGGATATATTTTTATGGAGAGCAAAATCTTTTGGGATATTTAAAATCTAAGTTTATTTTTTATATAAAATTACATAAGAGTAAAGAAATTTCAATGTTTGTTCTTTTAACATTTACTTTATTCCTAACTTGTATAATTTAGACAGGATATATTTTTATGGAGAGCAAAATATTATAAGTTGTTTAAGGTTTGAGTTGATTTATTCAGGAATAATATTCCTGTCTGTTTTTACCATTCCTACCAAAGATATTTCTGTCGACTAAATAAAAATTCCTTCTATTTAAAATTAAATAGAACTTGAACAGATACGATAGTTCATAATATCCACGCAGACTTGCACGTAAGAGCAGGAGTCATCCGTTTTAACAAGCAGCATATTGCACTGATATGAAATAGCCTGCCCATTTAATTATTTAGGAATGGATAAATAAAGATTTTGTACAAATAATGTTTTTCTTTTTGCATTTTTCTTCCTTGATACATTCTGCCACCCCCAGCAACAGTTGCTCGCAACCCAAAGAGTGTGTGTGTGTGTGTGTTTATATATGTAG
>JANRMT010062792.1:3988884-4002778 GCA_026402145.1 Polypterus bichir lapradei | reverse complement strand
CATGCCTAATGCACGTTCACGCAGATGAGCAGGGACCCTGGGCATCTTTCTTTGGGTGTTTTTCACAGTCGGTAGACAAGTCTCTTTAGTGTCCTGCGTTTTTAGAACTGTGACCTTAAATGCCTACTTTCTGTAAGCTGTTAAGGTCTTAACGACCATTCCACAGGTGCATGTTAATTAATTGATTATGGTTAATTGAACATGCATGGAAAACATTGTTTAAACCCTTTACAATGAAGATCTGTAAAGTTATTTGGATTTTTAAAACATTATTGTTGAAATACACAGTCCTGAAAAAGGGATGTTTCTTTTTTTGCTGAGTATATGTGTGTGTGTGTATATATATATATATATATATATATATATACACACACATATATATACACAGTATGTATATATGTATATGTGTGTGTATACATATATATATACATATATACATATACACACACACACACAACACACACCGTATTTACCCGTGTACCACGCACACATTTTTTCCCGAAAATTAGCATTAGAAAATCAGGTGTGCGTCATACACGAGGAAACTTCTTCTGCTTGGGCGCTCTCTCTCTCTCTCGCTCACGTTCTCTCTCTCTCTCTCTCGCTCGCATACTTGCGCTCACGCTCGACAGTGCTCGCTCTCTCTAAACGCTTCCTATATAATCACAACGTGCGTCGTATATATATATACACACACACATACATACACATACACAGTGGTGTGAAAAACTATTTGCCCCCTTCCTGATTTCTTATTCTTTTGCATGTTTGTTACACAAAATGTTTCTGATCATCAAACACATGTAACCATTAGTCAAATATAACACAAGTAAACACAAAATGCAGTTTTTAAATGATGGTTTTTATTATTTAGGGAGAAAAAACATCCAAACCTACATGGCCCTTTGTGAAAAAGTAATTGCCCCCTTGTTAAAAAATAACCTAACTGTGGTGTATCACACCTGAGTTCAATTTCCCCCAGGCCTGATTACTGCCACACCTGTTTCAATCAAGAAATCACTTAAATAGAAGCTGCCTGACACAGAGAAGTAGACCAAAAGCACCTCAAAAGCTAGACATCATGCCAAGATCCAAAGAAATTCAGGAACAAATGAGAACAGAAGTAATTGAGATCTATCAGTCTGGTAAAGGTTATAAGGCTATTTCTAAAGGTTTGGGACTCCAGCGAACCACAGTGAGAGCCATTATCCACAAATGGCAAAAACATGGAACAGTGGTGAACCTTCCCAGGAGTGGCCGGCCGACCCAAATTACCCCAAGAGCGCAGAGACGACTCATCCGAGAGGTCACAAAAGACCCCAGGACAACGTCTAAAGAACTGCAGGCCTCACTTGCCTCAATTAAGGTCAATGTTCAAGACTCCACCGTAAGAAAGAGACTGGGCAAAAACGGCCTGCATGGCAGATTTCCAAGACGCAAACCACTGTTAAGCAAAAAGAACATTAGGGCTCGTCTCAATTTTGCTAAGAAACTTCTCAATGATTGCCAAGACTTTTGGGAAAATACCTTGTGGACTGATGAGACAAAAGTTGAACTTTTTGGAAGGCAAATGTCCCGTTACATCTGGCGTAAAAGGAACACAGCATTTCAGAAAAAGAACATCATACCAACAATAAAATATGGTGGTGGCAGTGTGATGGTCTGGGGTTATTTTGCTGCTTCAGGACCTGGAAGGCTTGCTGTGATAGATGAAACCATGAATTCTACTGTCTACCAAAAAATCCTGAAGGAGAATGTCCGGCCATCTGTTCGTCAACTCAAGCTGAAGCGATCTTGGGTGCTGCAACAGGACAATGACCCAAAACACACCAGCAAATCCACCTCTGAATGGCTGAAGAAAAACAAAAAGACGACTTTGGAGTGGCCTAGTCAAAGTCCTGACCTGAATCCAATTGAGATGCTATGGCATGACCTTAAAAAGGTGGTTCATGCTAGAAAACCCTCAAAATAAAGCTGAATTTCAACAATTCTGCAAAGATGAGTGGGCCAAAATTCCTCCAGAGCGCTGTAAAAGACTCATTGCAAGTTATCGCAAACGCTTGATTGCAGTTATTGCTGCTAAGGGTGGCCGAACCAGTTATTAGGTTCAGGGGGCAATTACTTTTTCACACAGGGCCATGTAGGTTTGGATTTTTTTTTTCTCCCTAAATAATAAAAACCATCAGTTAAAAACTGCATTTTGTGTTTACTTGTGTTATATTTGACTAATGGTTACATGTGTTTGATGATCAGAAACATTTTGTGTGACAAACATGCAAAAGAATAAGAAATCAGGAAGGGGGCAAATATTTTTTCACACCACTATATATATATATATATATATATATATATATATATATACACACATATATACACACACACACACACACCCACACACACACACACCAACCTTCAATTTTTTGCTTCATATTGATGGCCGGCAAAACAAGAGCAGTAAACTGGGTTCAGAAAACAGATCAAAACTTACAGAAAACATTAAGTTTATAATATAAAAGCAATGAATAACGTTGCACACTTATCACACTTCATGATCAACACATACCACTGTGTAGAAGTTATTTCATTTCTGAAAAAGCAAACACATGCCTGCATTTGCTATGTATTTCTGAATAACACATATAGTGTGGGATGCATAAAGGCTTTGGAGGAGGCAGAAATAAGTCAGTTGATGCTATTAAATGATTCCAAATCCAAACCAGAATAGGAGAGTGGGTTGCAGAACACCACACATTAGGACTGGGTGAAGTGAGAAGGATCTTGAGCTAACATTCCACCAGTCTATATACATACTCTGTGCATTTACAGCTAACACAGCAATTAAACATGTAATGACAAATTATTTCTTCTATAAGCAAAACCCCTGTTTCATTATTTTCTTTAAATATCTTCTTTATGTCAAAAACTGTCAAAAGTCTGTTATTTTGGAATATGTGTTCTGTTTATCTTAATCTTACAACTAATCAACATAAAAGTTCATAATGTATAAACATTACGAACTAAAACAACTCCAGGTTCTATCCAGAATATTTAAGTTTTGTGGTAGTGAGGGATGTGATGGGTGTTGAGATGGGTGCAAGGAACAGTAGATGCACTTATACCAGAAGAAATATTCAACAGATAATAATGAATCAAACAAGATGTATTTTCACTGTAATCAGATCCATATTGAATAAGCATAAACATCTACACAAGTATTTTGGTATGAACACTACAACTGCAGTCACTACTGTGTCGAACTTGCTACTAGCTTTCCAAGCAACTTTTATTGATTAGGTGATTCAATTTTAATTTAGGCCAATTCATACAAACAGTACATCCAACCTCTGGATTAACAGCTGAAGGACTTAGTAGGATTTTCTCTTTTGCATATACACTCACCTAAAGGATTATTAGGAACACCATACTAATACGGTGTTTGACCCCCTTTTGCCTTTAGAACTGCCTTAATTCTACGTGGCATTGATTTAACAAGGTGCTGAAGCATTCTTTAGAAATGTTGGCCCATATTGATAGGATAGCATCTTACAGTTGGAGATTTGTGGGATGCACATCCAGGGCATGAAGCTCCCGTTCCACCACATCCCAAAGATGCTCTATTGGGTTGAGATCTGGTGACTGTGGGGGCCATTTTAGTACAGTGAACTCATTGTTATGTTTAAGAAACCAATTTGAAATGATTCGAGCTTTGTGACATGGTGCATTATCCTGCTGGAAGTAGCCATCAGAGGATGGGTACATGGTGGTCATGAAGGGATGGACATGGTCAGAAACAATGCTCAGGTAGCCCGTGGCATTTAAACGATGCCCAGTTGGCACTAAGGGGCCTAAAGTGTGCCAAGAAAACATCCCCCACACCAATACACCACCACCACCAGCCTGCACAGTGGTAACAAGGCATGATGGATCCATGTTCTCATTCTGTTTACGCCAAATTCTGACTCTACCATTTGAATGTCTCAACAGAAATCCAGACTCATCAGACCAGGCAACATTTTTCCAGTCTTCAACTGTCCAATTTTGGTGAGCTCGTGCAAATTGTAGCGGAGATGAGTGGTACCCGGTGGGGTCTTCTGCTGTTGTAGCCCATCCGCCTCAAGGTTGTGCGTGTTGTGGCTTCACAAATGCTTTGCTGCATACCTCGGTTCTAACGAGTGGTTATTTCAGTCAAAGTTGCTCTTCTATCAGCTTGAATCAGTCGGCCCATTCTCCTCTGACCTCTAGCATCAACAAGGCATTTTCGCCCACAGGACTGCCGCATACTGGATGTTTTTCCCTTTTCACACCATTCTTTGTAAACCCTAGAAATGGTTGTGTGTGAAAATCCCAGTAACTGAGCAGATTGTGAAATACTCAGACCGGCCCGTCTGGCATCAACAACCATGCCACGCTCAAAATTGCTTAAATCACCTTTCTTTCCCATTCTGACATTCAGTTTGGAGTTCAGGAGATTGTCTTGACCAGGACCACAACTCTAAATGCATTGAAGCAACTGCCATGTGATTGGTTGATT
This sequence comes from Polypterus bichir lapradei, assembly GCA_026402145.1. Taxonomy (NCBI): domain Eukaryota; kingdom Metazoa; phylum Chordata; class Cladistia; order Polypteriformes; family Polypteridae; genus Polypterus; species Polypterus bichir. The sequence continues at coordinate 3,998,247 of JANRMT010062792.1, read as the reverse complement.
AGATAATTGCATTAATGAGAAATTGAACAGGTGTTCCTAATAATCCTTTAGGTGAGTGTATCTGCAAAAGTAAATAATTTTTTCAGTCAACACCAATTACAAATGGTGACAGGTAAGATGTCTGGGCATCTGAAAGATGCAAAAAAAGTATCTCAGAACCAATATCACAGCGCAGCCTGTTTATGCCTAAAAGGAAATGGGTTAAAATAATTGTTTCTGCTATATTATTACAACTAGGAGTCTAACACTCTAATAAAAAAAATATTTTGAAATGTAGGTTAAATATTCTGTGTGCTACATTTACATTAGTACCGTATGTTTTTACTTTCTTGTTTTTTATTAGCATTATTCTTACTTTTTGCCCTTGGTTTCTCTGTAAAGCATGAAGTGCTCATAACTAAGGTGGTGTTCCGTAAAAAATGAATATGAAAACTACATCGTTCATAAAAATGAAATACTTGAAAATACAGTTCTCGAAAAAAATGTGTATCACTGCAAGTTCAAGCTGATGTAATCAAAAAGAACATGGAGCTGAAAGTGTTAAATATTGCTTTGGGCTGCTCAGTCTCATTAAATACAAGTATTACTCAATCGTTTTCTCAGCTATGCTTTTTTTCTGCTCACTGAGGCCAGAAGACATACTGTTCCCTGCCCATATGTCATTACTGAAACTGAGACATGAGGCACTTTTAGTCTTGACTTCACTTAGATAAAAGCAACTGAAGTTTTATTTATGTAGCAACTTACAAAAAAATGTAAAGTAAGTTAAAGCATTTATCGGGACACTACTAAGAAGCGCACACTAACTATTTAAAAGTATAAATAGGTTGATCCTGGCAGTGACGAGCAAAAACAGAAATCTGAAAAACCTTTGCTGTTTCACTTTTCTTGCTAAAATATAGGTTACTGCATTTTTACTTTACTGCAAGTTTCACAACACTACATACCAGTAAATTTACAACACCTTTATTGATGTCTACAACCACTTCTCTCTTTGCAGGTGAACAATTATTTCAATTAAGACATGGAAGTAACTATGAAATTGAAAGTGTATGGCTGTGTCCAGTAGTTACCAGCCTAAACAACTTGTTCCTTGACTTGGACCTGAAGACATTCCTTTGTTTAAATACACATTCAATTTCCACACAAATGTAAACAATTAAATTTACAAAAAAACAAACACTTAATGGAACACTTTACTTATACACCTTTATAGAGTGCCCAAGTTTAAAGAACCCTTGACCAATTTTCTTATTTTATTCAATAACATATCCCATTTGAACGTGTTGCATTCGTCAGCTTCTATCTATTGAGGTTATCACGTAACTTTCAAATTGCCTTTACTTTTGATTAACCCTCCTACAACAAATTACAAAAACTTTTGAATGTTAATTTGTGCAAATACAATCAGTCAAAGAAATGGAATGCAAAAAACTGGCAATATTCAAAAATATTTAAGCATACATGCTCAGAAATAGAGGGCAATAAAAAGTGAATTTGCATTTTTGCCCCCATTCATCATTTGATCACAAATCCTTATGCGAGTATAGTATGAAAAAATAAATCTGACAAAATAAGTCCCAATACCTATGCATTTATTCCATATGAAACTGACTTTACCTTTAGTGTGTTATTATTTACTATGCTTGCCAACAATGAAAAAAATTAGATAATTTCGAAAGACTATCTAAAAAGACACCTCTTCGAAATAAATTGTTTTGGAAAAGTAATGGAACATGCTTCAGTTGGGGAGTAAAGAAAGTATACACTATAAGAATGGAAAAATTCCAAAATTAAAGTTCATGCAGACATAAAATAAGCAAAATCAGTAGTCTTTATGTAAAATGCAGCACAGCAAAAATTAATATCCTGAAGAATATGTCTATCTATTAAAAACCTTTAACACTATTAAAGCTGCATTTGATCATTACATTTCAGATATTATTAGTTTATAATGTTAACAAGCTAGTATTTAGTGAGTCTAATAATATTGACAACTAAAGGGAAAAAGTGAAACTGCTAAGAGTTGATCAAACAGAGTGTAAGGCACAAACAAAGGAAGCTGTCACTGAAATCCTTTTGATCATGCAGACTGGTGGAAAAATCAAATCATGCAGCCTTTTGAGTTTAGCTTTCAGTATTTTGTTAAAAGTAAAAACATAACTCCTGAGAACAACCAAAGCCTCACCATTGCCTTTTCGCCCTTACTGGGCACAAGAGAAATGCCAGTTTTGCGCAAGCCTTGACGCCATGAAGCAGGATCAAATGCCTTCGATACAAGCATGATGGGAGTAATAAAATCAGACTGAAGCCAAAATTGGCACAAGTGAGATTAAGGGAAATTCAAAAGAAAGGCAATATTGTATACAGACAAGAAAAGTTGTGAGAAAATACATTAACAAATCACAATCAAACAGAGAAGAAATAAATTGCTTATCTCAAAATCTAACAAGATGTGAAAATTAGTACAACTTGGTAAAATGTTAATATATTAAATGACATTAAATAAATGTAAAGACCATACATAAACATGTCATTTTTGAGGATTTTTATATAAACACAAGTGTACAGCACTTTAAATATGCATACATGTGAATTCACATCAGTTTCACACAAACACAAAGCATGAAATAAACACACACTAACAAAACATTAATGACAAGAATTTCAGAAAGAAACAACTGTTCTCATGGCAGTTATTTCCTGATATAGTAAGGATTAGCTAATCACCTCATGCTCAATCTATGAAACCTTAGACAAACTTTGCAACAATGTGTTTAATTTTTTTTGGCTAAGAAGTGCTGCTGCTCTGACCTCCTACAATCTGTAAACAGTTGTAACTTATTTCACAAAATTTTAAATCTCTTAAATAACTCTAAACAAAACAGATAAAACTTAGACTTTTACTTTACACATTATATTATTCAGCAACAGTTTTATTACAGTAATATTGACAGTGAGTTAAATGACAAATAAGTGATCAAGTTAAATGATAAAGACTGATTAGTTCTTGAGTGCTCAGTCAGCTACTAGAGGCTTGCTGTCTCTGCAGATCTTCAAAACACTGAAGGATTTTTATTTTTCACTAGTACAAAACTGGCATTGCATCACAATTGTATTGCTTTAAAAACAGCAATGAATGCAATTCTGAACAGTCATTCTTGGATTAAGACACTGGCTGTCTGCTCATACAAGTAAAAGAAGAGCTCAGTTGCTGCTAAAACAATTACAATACACTATGTGTATATTATGAGCAAAAACATGACAATGCACCTGCATTTTGACTATCCTTTTTAAGTAAATGGTGAAAAGGTGGGTTTTCCCCTAAAGTCAACTCATGGCATCTATTTCTTGTGTTAAATATCTAAAGGAAGATAGTACTAGTGTGTTGTCCTGTGCTAGGCATTAAGAATTTAGTAATAAGTTAAGCAAAATGACACTGCTGCTGGATTATGTGAATTTCCCCTTGTGATTAATAATCTACCTACCTACATTTTATTGGAAAAATGACATATTGTAATCTTTTAAGTTAGCCAATAAAAGGTTTTACTTTGCTTGACTTCTCACTAAAGAAAGATACAATTATCTACAAGTGCATATGTTTTTTGATTATACATGAGTAATGTCGAAATAGTCTACTAGTACGTTGGTTTAAAAATAAACAATACAGCCTTATTAACAGGATCTGCTTTTCAATTAGCAACTTCGACCCAGCAAGAGGGGTTACCATATATTTACTGAGCTAAAGAGATCCAAAAATACTGAGAACACCTTTTGGATATATGTTGCTTTTTTTCTGATCTACTCTGTTACATGTACAGCTTTTGCATATCCATTGTCAAAAAAAAAAGCTAAATACTCATTTAAAAGATTACATAACCTTTTTTTTTTTTTTTTTTACTTCCCTTTAATACATGACACATAACAGGTAACATAGAAAGATTCCAAAGGCATCTATTTCAATATGCAGACGCCATAGGGAAGGTATGGGTAACTCTGGTTTTGAAAAACAGATTTTGTTTTTTTTTTAAAAAAAAAAAAAAAACCTCAGAAAATTCAGATGAAATATTAATTTTGCTCCTTTGCCATCTCCTGCTGTGACTTGTCCTTGTGTCAGAGGATTTAAAAATGATAGTTAAGTGCTTTTTAAATTAATTACAACTTGTGCCTTTACTGTTTGTCTTAACTTCCAATGCAGTCCTTTTTCAGTTTGCGTTCCCAACAGTTAGTGTCTACCATTCCATAAAGTATTTATTTTCAATTGTACCCTTCAATGTTTTCATTAGTTATACCTTTTTTAATACTTTGTCATTTTAGGCGTTTCGTATATAATGCTAAAAACAACCTACTGTCATCATGTCTGTCTCTTTTCTTGAAAAATAGAAACTTTCTATGCCATTTTAATCACAGATTAGTTTACTGTTTCAAATTAACTTTAAAAGAGGTTACCTCAACTTGCATATTTTCCTCTTTACTTGTAGTCAAACCAGCAAATCACATGTACAGTACACCAGTTCAATTCTTGCTGCTTGAAATTATAGCAATTGTTATCTAACAAGTGCAGTTTCCTTGCTGCGATAAATATGCTAACATATAGTCAACACAAGTCAGAGACCTCAGGTTTAAAGTGCCATGCCTGTGCAGTAGTGAAGGGTCAAACTAAACTGACATTCTTGCCAAACCTTTCAAAAGTAACAATTAGCGCTAAAAGCGAAGCAAAGGAGAAACATGCAGATTTTGTTTGCAAGGATATAGTGCTTTACGACACAGTGCTGGTGTGGGCTATATTCAACTTGAGCAGTACCTGGTTGACACGGCAGCCAAAATTGGAAAGTCTGAAGTTTAAACAGATACAGTCTGATCTGACAACTGTATCAATAGCACATGGTAGAAAATGCCAAAACTGAGAAAGAATATTGTATATGACATGTTAAAGGCCGTTAACTATGGGTGTGCTGTCAAAATGGATATTTGGACCAAAAACATTGAGAAAACCTATTTCATATCTGCTACCATCTATTATATTAATGAGAGCGACAATCTTGTGTCAAGGGTACTTTTTGCAAACGCGATTAAAAGAATTTAATTTCAGAATTGACTATTACGGACCGATGTAATGTCCACATTAACATGTCATTCCATGTCAAATCAGCCAATGGCCCATGCACTTTCTTTTTTTTTTTTTTTTTTTTAAATAAATTCTGGAAAATTGAAATGTGTACCCATGTTAGTGAGGAGATACCCTGTAAAAAAGTTTTGATGTAAAATCACTTTCCAAGATATACCAAGTATGCTGGGGGGGGGGGGGCGCCGGGGGGGGGTTGTCTATTTTATTTAGCCTCATTTAATGGCATTTAATGATAAATCAAGCAGCTGTTGTTCATGTGTTGTGCTGAATGTGCCTTTGGTGATTTATTACATTAATCCTATAGCCAAGTTAGTGATGAAGAACATGGCAATTATCATTACTGACAAATGGGGGGTTTAATAATTTGAATGGAAAATAAAAATGAAAGATTTACAAAAAAAAAACTAAGACTTGTATGAGAAAGACGGGACCATGTAGGATACAGGAAAAATAATTTTAAAAATGTCTGGACATTCCCACAGTGCATAAAGCCAGTCTGAAAATTAGACCTAAAATGTTTTTTTCACATTTGAGAGGTCTGCTGGTCAACCTCTGATGCAGTTTCTGCCTTGTATAGGTATCTAAACATGGAAATAATTTCAGCAGGCTAGTAGTAGTTAGTATGCTTTCTGAAAACCAAAACTTGAAAAAAAGTCAAAGATGCAAAATATTTGTTTTTCATTTTTGAAGGTCAGCTCTTACCAAGTGGTGTCATCTGGACCAAACATTTAAAGTTTGTTATGTACTATACCTATAAAGGTACCAGTATACAAAAGTGGTGCCTGCTTGGTTTAATTCTTGATATATGGTCTTGTGAAAATAAAACCGTGTCAAATTTGACGCCCTTACCCCCCACAAAATTGGCTGTATCTTGGAAAGTATTGATCTTACATCAAAATAATTTTACAGGTTGTCTCCTGGATAACACGGGTACACCCGAGACTAAAGTGCGAGGGATATCTGGAAAATCAGTGTATTTGACAGGGAATGACCCTAACACAATTCTCTCAAGTGCTTTTACACCAGCAGTGATGGAGAAAGCACTTAAAGTTGCACAGCTTCTGGTGAGGGTAAAAAAGTTAGTCACATATTTTAAACATACTGGACAACGAGGCAAGTTTATAGGTCACCCAAACAGGGAATGTATAATGCTGAATTCACTGTTGCAGCAATTTGACAGTTGGTTACTTTTCTTCACTGAAACCATTCAAAGACACAATGACTGATTTAGAATCAGAAATTAATGAAAGAACTTGTCACCAAACCTTTCAGCACCAACTCTTAACCACATGCTCTACAAAGTAGCAACACTTCTCAGCCCAAAGCTTCTGGTTCTGTATCTTTTCAGAGAATCGCAAAGGCACAGGAACAACAGTGGGGTGCATTTGCCCTGGTAACTCTGATAACTAGAATCATAATTTTCATTTTCGCCTTTTGACAAAAATTCCTATTTTAACTAATTTATTAACTGTTACATAAAATCTTCAACTTTGTTAATGCATGTCCTACTTTGAGAACACTCAAAAGAAATCTTTGACACAGTTTCAATTATTCATTTATTACTACAAATTTCAAACAATTGTATGCATGTAAGAATTGCACTTCCTTCAACTTAACTGTTTTATATTTTAAAATCGATGCAATTCCTTTTAGCCCACCATTTGAGAATAGCTCTACATAAGAGTAAATGGAACTGAAATAATTTCAGCATATGTTAAAAAAAAAAAAAAAAAAAAGTTACATTTTATCCCATGAACAATACAAGAGAAACGTATATATAGATAACGTGCAGATAACGTAAAAAAATAGATTTTGTAGCATAACAATGATTAAAAGCAATTTCTTAAATGTGTACAAGTATAGTGGATATATGACAAACAGGTTTTTGTCAATTAAATACATTTTTAAAACCATAATTATTAACTCTAGTATTCATTTGGAAATAAAGTACATACAACTATGAAGTATGTTTGCAAGTGTGTAACTTTGAAGATGTATGATTTATAATAGTCTGAACATTAATTCACAACTAGTTCTCCAGTGTTGCTTAAACAGGCAATGACACATTGCAAGCTTTTAAACACAGAGGTTCAAAAATACTGCTGAATGTTAGATCAAAATATGCAGTTTTAACAGTCAATAGCACTGGGTTATAATACTTTTAAAGACTGCAAAAAACAAACATAAAAAATAGGTGAATGTATATTTGAAGCCCTGAAATAATGCCATGACAATGGTTGTGACTTTCTTGTTGTAAGTAAAAAAACAATTAACAGTAAGAATGAAAGTAGAAAACACACACATACATTGTTTAGACTGGCTATACAAAATTATATATATAAAAAAAAAAACTTATCAAGCCATAAAAATACAAATTAACTGAAGAATTAAAGCTAAAATCAGAAAGACTGATCATCATAAGTTTTAAATGGTTTAACAATGTATTTACACAGGGAATGTAATTGTTAAAAAAGTCCATTATTCTTTTACCATTACAGTAAGAGGTTCTAACACAATGAAACATTTGTATAGTAAAATAATTGTATAAAATACTTAACAATAAATTCATAACATACCTTCTTAACTGGTGAAGTAGGAGTCACCTGAGTAGAGGATACCGTCACGCTGACTGGCTGTGTTGCGGTACTATTCGCATCATTTACAGGTGCAGAAGTTTTACTTTTTTCTAGAAGTAGTAAGGGAAAAAAACAACATGGAGTAAAACATTAATTTCAAAACAAATAAAAACAAAACACAAGGTGTTGTGAAAGATGGAAAAGCCACGATTCTCAATTGAGGAGCACATTCTGCCCATATCGGATGTAAATATTCAATGACTTCTATAGGCACTACAGAGATGAAAAAAACATAATTTGTAAAATTGCAAAACTCATTACTGCAATTTCCTTCTTGCAGAAAATAAGACTGATTTATGGCCCAATGATGTTGAGATATTTATTTGAATTTACAAGATCTGTAAATAAAACTAGCATGACAAATCTACTAAGGTTATGCTACTAAAGCAGTTTATATAAACATCACAACAGTAACAAAATAATCTATAAATTATTGATCACTTGTAAACATTTGTTTTCAATCATAATTTTATTTCATGTTTTCTTAAGTTTTTAATACTGCAATTGCACAATGTAGAAATATAATCAAAAAATTATTTTTTATCAATTACATGTAGTCCTATTAGCCTAACTTCTGTCAGTCACACAACCCTGTACAGTTTAGACAATATACATTTGGCTACTACTGTTAGCAGTCATGCACTGATGCCTATATATTGTGTGCCTTTCCTAAAAAAATAATAGAGAAACAATGGAAATAAACCCACCACAAACTGGGTGTAACGAGACATTGAGGAAGGCAACACAAACCAACAAAAAAATGGCGTCCAGATCAAAGAATAAAACTTCATTCTCTCTGATCAGAACACTGATCCAGAATTCACTACAACAATGCACTTATATTATCCAGCAATGGAAGAGGTCTTCTCTGTGGCCAGCACAAATATGGAAAAGCATCAAAGCCCTGCGCTCAATAGTAAACTACCACCTAAACAAAATTAAATGAAAGGATAAATATTGTACGAAAGGCCAGTGAAATTGGCCTTGAAATTACACATGAATTTCTCTTATTAAAAAATCCACAAATACAACTTAATCTCTGTCTGGAGTAGGGTGTCCTTTACTGTAACAAAAGCAGATATTGGCAATATAGGCACTAATGAACACATACTCCCAACTGTGGTTTAAAAAAAAAAAAAAAAAAAAACAAGCAAGAACAAGAAGTAGCACACAGCTTCAGCTGTAGGTAAGTGACCTCAAAAGTTGCTTTCTTGACACTAATGGAAAGTAACTTACTTATTTCTAAAACTGTCTAATTTATGACATACCCAAACAGCAATCATTAGAAAACCCACTTTGTTGAAAACATCAGTGCAACTGAAAACTCAGGTTTGTAAGAAGATACATTGGGAAGGAGCAAGACAGAGTAAGTTGGGGTAGGATTGTTTGAATTTGTTTTCAGTTGTTACTTGTGGAGCTTTAGGTTTGCTATTTTGTAAGTACTGCTGCTAGGTTAGTTGCAGGTTAAAATCTTAGGAACTATAAATGACATCTTCTGATCCAGGCTCAAAAAGATTTAAAAAAATCATCTAAAATGGATAAGAAAGATCACTGAACAAGGAAATTTTTATATATATATTTATTTTATATATATATATA
>JANRMT010062792.1:3965376-3979446 GCA_026402145.1 Polypterus bichir lapradei | reverse complement strand
TAGTGCTTTAATCTACAAGCCTACTGCATTGTATATAATTACAAGTAACTTTCAAAAACATGAAATGACATTAAATAGAAGATACAAACATATAAAAATATATTAAAAGCAAGATATTTCTGAGTTGTATCATCACCTTTTCCTTCAAGGTTTTGTACAATATCTAATGTTAATAATACTTTCCATTGTCATACTGAAGAGGAGGAACTGAAGTGTTTTCATTAGGTATGCAATGGTTTGCACTAACAGTGGCAAGTAATTCAAAAATCACAGTGAAAGAATCTAAGGCGTTTTTTTCCCCCCAGCAAGAACTGGGTGGGGTAGGATCACAAAAAGAAGATGGATTTGTTACAGGCAGTTTCTTAATTAGTAAAAACTAATGTTTTCGAAAGAAAATAAGTCTTTGCCTTAATTTTAATTTACAGTCAAGCACTGACTTACACCTTCATTTGGGACCAGATATTTCATTGTATGTTGGTCACAAAGTGTAGTTGTCATTACAACAGAGTCTCTGTGGGTTTGGTATGTGTCACCAGGAGACAAAAATTGATATTCAAGTCTCAGGGGCCACACATCTGTATAAGGGAAGGTGGTGCGGCAAAATGCATTAGAATTTATCATGTAGAGCTGCGACAATCAAAATAAACCTTAAAGGGCCCTCCAAGAGTCAGAAAACATATGAAGCCATGTGAAATAATAAAAATATCAAAATAGATTATTATTTACAAGGTGCTTCTATCTTCTTGATAGAATAAAAAAAGTGCAAATCATCTGCAGAACAAAAAGGAAGACGGACAAAACACTGCTACCTCTGCAGATCTAAAACCTCTTTTTTCACTGCTTCTATGCAGAATGCATTATTCTATGCATGGCGGTGCTACCACAAGTTTGTGAAAAACAAAACGCAGACGCCTTTGCAGCCTTTAGTGGCTGGGTTTGGAAATTTCTAGAACATTACCCTATTGTTTTCCAATGGCCTTGGGCCAAATGCATAAATGGCCCCAGATTGGTTGCTGTAAATTGGCACGACTGTACTTGACTCTTAAACTTTAGAACATTAACGTCTATTTACTTTTCCACAACATATTTCACATTGTCTTTGTTACAATATTCAATTCACTTTTAGGAATCTTCCAGTTATGAAGCATTTGTTTCCCCAAACAATGTGCAAGCAAGAAAATTCTTGCACATTTGGAATAACTAACTGAATTTTACAGTCAATCTACTAAGCAGTTGGCTCAAAAATTGCACCATACATGAATGAGAGCCACAAATGTCATCTGTAAAATTTACAAAGATTATATTCCTCAATACCTTGTTTTAAATAATTTTATTTGTTCTTCCATTAGATCTTTCAGTTGTTCTGTGCATAAATCTATGTTGTGTTGGTTTCTAAACTCTACCTCTTCTTCATCTTTCAGCCGTTTCCTTTGGTGGTTGCCACAGTGGATCATTAGTTTCCATATCTTCCTGTCTTCTGCATCTTGATGTGTCACACCCACCTGCATGTGCTCTCATACCACATCCATAAACCTCCTCTTTCCCTCTTGCCTAGCACCTCTATCACTAGCATCCTTCTCCCAATATAGCCAGCATCTCTCCTCTGCACATGTCCAAACCAACGTAATCTCATCTCTCTGGCTTTGTCTCCAAACCATCCAATTTCAGCTGACCTCTAATGTACTCATTTCTAATCCTGTCCATCCTCATTACGCCCAATGGAAATCTTAACATCTTTAATTCTGCCACCTCCAGCTCTGTGTATAATGTCTTTTCATTAGTGCAGCAATCTCCAACCCATATAAAACTACTGGTCTTGGTTCCCATCTGTCACAAAACACTCCTGATACTCTTCTCCACCCAATCCAACCTGCCTGCACTCTTTTTCACCTCTCTTTCACACTCCCCGTTACTCTGTACTGTTGATTAGTAAGTATTTAAACTCATCCACCTCTGCCAACTCTACTCCCTGCATCCTCACCATTCCTTTGAAATCCCTCTCATTCACTCACATAAATTCTGTTTTGGTCCTTTTGACTTTCATTCCTCTCCAGAGCATATTTCCACCTCTTCAGAGTCTCCTCAAGTGGCTATATACTCTCATTAAAGATCAAAATGTCATCCACAAACATCATGTCTACTCTCGTCTGTGAACTTGTCCATCACCACTAGCTTCCAATACTCTTTCCCATAACTTCATGCTGTGGCTAATCAATTTAAATAACAAAATACGACAAAAATTCTACCTAAATTAACAAATACAAAACCTATTTTAAATCTGCATACTTCCATTTAACATAAAGAGTTTGCACTTTTCTTAATCTTGGAGTTAAAACTGTTACTTATACTTTCCACCTTGTTTCGATTATGAACCTTACCTAACATAGTGATCTATAAAAATATTCCATATATCATTTCCATATGTTACGGAACTTACCTCTCTTTTCAATAATAGACTGGAATCTTGTTATCACCCTCATATTCTGTCATTTAAATTAGCACCCTACTGAAAAGTGTTTTCATTTTAAAATTTTATCATCAACAACCTTCAAACTGCATGATACATCTATGTTCAATTTATCAAACTAAATAAGCATTATGTGCCTAACAATTATCTTCACTCTCTTTATGACCATCTTATTTTTGGAGATACTGGAATAACACACTTTTAAGGTTTGTGCTGTTATTTTGCTCTTAAACTGTAAAAGTCATTTCTAAAAAGCATACAATAGCTAGTTTTTAGATGTGTTTAAATAAAAAGATGTCTTTTGTTTAAGCAAATTTTTAATTATGTTTAGTCATTTTACAGATTAAATTTATGCAAATTTTATATTAACTATTATTATGTCATTTTCTTCATTTTTGTTAATAACAGCTTTTTAATATAATTCTGTTATACAACTCAAAGTGCTTTGTGTTAACAGGCACTGAAAATATAAACTCCTTGAATTCATGCATGAATTGGTTTTGCTAGATGTTTATATTTGCACATGAGCAAATTAATTTTTATTACATGCAATTCCTGTAAAAAATGAAGAGATTGTGAATATTTCATGTCATAAAAAGTTTAGATTAAACAAAGATTTCATCTTACTAATAAATTTATGTAACTATAACCAGATTCACAAACCTTGCTACAATCATAAGAAAAAGTAGGCATACCCCATCACATGCTTTTTTAACATATGTGGTGCAGGAAAGAGTGTGATTTATCATGCCTGCCAAGGGAAGCCAATAAAATGTTGGGACAGAAAGATGAATTTTAACTTGCTAACCCAGGGGCAGTCATAATAAGGAGGAAGGGAGAAGAGATTTAACTCTGTTACTCAATCATCAGTTTTACCTTTAGAAATCCTGGTAATTGATTAAATAATTCTGTAATGCTCCAACTTCATTAACCTTACCTTCCTCTGTCGTAAGAGGTGGTTCTCCAGCCTTTAAACTTACATCAAGGTAACTCAGCACACTCATTTTAAGAAACAATATGACTGATTTATAAATATGATTATAGAAACATGATAACTGCACAATATATATTAATATTGTGACAAGATGCAGACAGACTAGACAGACAAACATATTTAGAGGCTGTCTTATTATTTGCTATTTACAGATCTAATTTATCTTGGCACAGACAAATAGTTTTACAATACTAAGTCTTTAAAATTATATCCAATTATGTGTGGAGTTGCTGCTCCAAATTCAAGTAGATGATTCTTCTCATGCTGGAGTGTATTCTTCCTCTTTGCTGCATGATCTCGTGTTTGTGGTGTGGTGTGCAGTGCTTTCCTCAGTTAGGCCCTTTGCTGTGTTGTCTGTAACTTCATATGAAAAAGCATTACTCTTTCAGACACGAGATTAGATGCTGACGTTCCCTCCTTGAAGTGATGGCTGCTTCTCTGCCTTCAAACTGGCACATTGTTTAGCTTGGCAAATTGATCTAAGGTCAAAGGCTCACAAAGAGAAGAGTTTGTCGGTTTCAGCTGCTCAAGGAAGCGCAGCTCACAGCTTATTAGTGAAGGCAAAAGGTACTGTGGGAGTTCCCTTGAGACAGCCACTTGACATAGGTAGGAACTGTCCCAAGAGAATATCCAGGACAGAACAGGGGTGCAATATTAGCTATTAAAGCCAAAGGTGTTCTTAATTTATCCACAGAAGAAAATGGCATATTTGTTAATTTTTCATATGATACATTCGTGCACAGTTAAAGTTATATATTCTTTTTTTAATAACATCACCAGTATCTTATGATACTGCTTAAACGTAGATCAACTGTTATACATCCACATATGTTAAGAGTTTGGGGAGGTTGGTGGGGTGGTCTTGCTTTTTCACATGACTGTATACCCATGATGCATATTGTACAGAATTATTACACACTGTTAAGCCTTAAATGTATTTAACAAGGTATTTAAATTTAATTTACAACAGAATATACAAAGAAGCCCATCAATTGGATAGGGTAATTGACGAGTAAATGTGTTTTGCCACTGAAAGTATCTTTCAACTAAAGGGTTTTGTATAATAAGTACAAATTATGCAAACATATTAGGCTTATATTTTGAAAAGTCTGACCAGGTAAAAATGGTATGGTTAATTAGTATCCAAGAGAAAAACACCAATATCACACTAATAATTTAAACAATAATGGAAACACAAAGCTAGCTTTTTACCAATTAAAGCTCCATCTAATATACCCTTTCTTGAATCTACTTTTTTAAGGGACATAGTAAACAGTGATCATTTCAGCAACACTGGACTCAAAGTTGGAATCCGCAGTGACTAGTCCATTTTAAGGCACATATTTATACTGATATTAAAGTAGATATGAGTTGTCAATTAACATAATATGCATACTTCTCAGAACTGACCAGGCTGAGAACCAAATCGAGGTCTCTTAAAGCAGAGCTAGGAACCAGTGAACTAGAAAATTAAGTTTTACTGTGACAGAAATGGTACCTTAGTGCACAAGAATCTTAATTATCTTAACATAGTAAAATGATTGAAAGAAAAGGAACGGTCACCTACCACTTTGTTAACAGTTTCCATATCACACAAATTTTCTACCAAAATACGACAAGCCTCCTCTTTACCCCAATGTGCTGCGGCATGAAGAGGCGTCCATCCATCATAATCTTTAATATTTACGTCATACCCAGCTTGGATTAAAAGCCTAAAAAATGTAAAATTATACTTTACATATGTAATTTGTAAGAGACAGTCAAAAAATGGAAAAAAGATTTTAATTAAATTCCAATGAAAATTATATTTTAAGATGTCCTTACTTTAACCAAGTTTTGTTACTCTTCAAATAAAAATCAAGTAACAAAGTTAGATCCATAAAAATACATCACAACTATGCATGTGAAAGCTAACAATAATAAATTTCATTAAAAAATGTTTGTACTTCATTGCTCTACTCACCATTACTTCAGACTTATGACTTAGCTGTTTCACCTTCTCACATTACAAAGTAAATACAAAACAATTCCCACATTATAAAACACATAATATTGTGTCACCATTTAGTGTGCAGGGTTGTGTGTATGTGTGAGAATGTCTCAAACAACTTACATAAAGAGTATTTAAACCTTGAAACAACTAGGTTAGTGTATTGACAACTGCCATTTCCAGGCTCTACCAAGGTCAACAGGCTCTCCCCCAAATCTTTATCCTCCACTCTCTATGGTCCTGGACATCTTTTGGAGTGAAGCCCAGTTTCTCCATAATCCTGTAACCACACCTTCTTTTGCCTTATCTCCTCCACCTCCATCTTGCTGTCTTGATTCTCCCAATGCTCAAACTTCCTTAGTTTGTTTCTCATCAGTACACTTCCACGGCAACTATTACTGCTAACATTTATATTATTTTCACTATGCGACACTCCATGCATCTAATCATTATCACTGTTCTTTCCAGCTTCATCGTTTACTAGTATCAGCCATGTGTACGGCCACAGGGCTAACTACTCATATAGCTTTCATAAACTGCCTCTCACTAGAGGTCAGAATGGGGAACAATGCCCAGAATTACCACCATGCAAATCTCACCCGGGTTATTAATGGATTGCCCTCATCTCAATTATGCAATAAACATACAATTTAAGTTTTTTCTCCTTCAATTCCATTTCTCTTCTTTGCCTTCAATATAATACAGCACACAAGAGGTCCCGAAGCAATTCTTCATGCACTTCTCTAGTCTTTACCTCAATCACAATCATGAGAAGCAATCGACTCAAAATGAATCCATAGTGCAGACCCACTTTCCACTCAGAACTTAACTGCATGTACTTCTTCATACCACAAAGATCACACATGATGTTCCCATATCAGGCATGAATCCAAACTGCATTTAAATAAGTTTCAATTGATCCCTGAATCTATTTATAGCACTCTCTTAACCACCTTTATTACATGCTCCTAATGATTAAATGCTTGCTTTTACCCACACTCATACTGGATTCACCATTTCTTTCGTATACTGGAATGCTCATTTTTTCCAATTAGAATTCACATTGCACAGGTCTGTCAACCAGTCAAAACTCCATGATCTCATATCTTCAACACTTTCAAGACCTTCCCAGTTTGGCCAGATGCATTGGTCTTGTTAGTTTGAATCTCGATCGTACTGTGTTCTCAAAATGGACATTGTTATTTTTTCTCCTTGTTCAGCAGCTTCTTCATGTACTGTTTGCAGGTATCCTAGATTCGGTTTCCTTAAGCATTTTTCCAGGAATCCTCAATGACTAAACCTTGTGTTTTTTTGCCATATCCTTCCTCATCATGTATTTTACTTGTTAACTCCAATCTCGTAGCTTTGAAAACCCTCCCAAATGCTTTTTACAACATTTTATTTCACTTTCTTATACAGAAGATCACCATGTCACCTGCTGCTTTTCTTTCATGCCATTTTTGTGGCATCTTCTCTTTTCCTCGATTGCAACTTTTAGGTTTCATTATGTCTTGGAGGTCCCTCTATCCAACTATAAGCAGCATCCATTTTCCACCAAAATTCTTCTTTGCTTCTTACTTACCATTCAAAGCTGCTGATTCTGAAACTTCATTTGCTTTTGCATTCAATGTTTCAGTTGACTTACTTCACATTCTGTCTTTGAACTTCCAGACCTTTAGCCTCAGGGCTTACTTCCTAATTTTATCCATGCCTTTAACTAAAATATTTACTACAACCAACTAATACTGTGATATATGACTTTCTACAGGAATCACACTTTTTTTTTTTTTTTTTTTAAACCATTTCTCAATTAACTTTCCTCACAAATAGTTTTATCGTGCTCCAAAACATACAGATGCTGGTCATAAAATTAGAATATCATGACAAAGTTGATTTATTTAAGTAATTCCATTCAAAAAGTGAAACTTGTATAAAGTGAAACTTGTATATTAGATTAATTCATTACACACAGACTGATGTATTTCAAATGTTTATTTCTTTTAATTTTGATGATTATAACTGACAACTAATGAAAGTCCCAAATTCAGTATCTCGGAAAATTAGAATATTGTGAAAAGGTTCAATATTGAAGACACCTGGTGCCACACTCTAATCAGCTAATTAACTCAAAACACCTGCAAAAGCCTTTAAATGGTCTCTCAGTCTAGTTCTGTAGGCAACACAATCATGGGGAAGACTGCTGACTTGACAGTTGTTCAAAAGACGACCAATGACACCTTGCACAAGGAGGGCAAGACACAAAAGGTCATTGCTAAAGAGGCTGGCTGTTCACAGAGCTCTGTGTCCAAGCACATTAATAGTGAGGCGAAGGGAAGGACAAGATGTGGTAGAAAAGAAGTGTACAAGCAATAGGGATAACCGCACCCTGGAGAGCATTGTGAAACAAAACCCATTCAAAACTGTGGGGGAGATTCACAAAGAGTGGACTGCAGCTGGAGTCAGTGCTTCAAGAACCACCACGCACAGACGTATGCAAAACATGGGTTTCAGCTGTCGCAATCCTTGCGTCAAGCCATTCTTGAACAAGAGACAACGTCAGAAGCGTCTCGCCTGGGCTAAAGACAAAAAGAACTGGACTGCTGCTGAGTGGTCCAAAGTTATCTTCTCTGATGAAAGTAAATTTTGCATTTCCTTTGGAAATCAAGGTCTCAGAGTCTGGAGGAAGAGAGGAGAGGCACAGAATCCACGTTGCTTGAGGTCCAGTGTAAAGTTTCCACAGTCAGTGATGGTTTGGGGTGCCATGTCACCTGCTGGTGTTGGTCCATTGTGTTTTCTGAGGTCCAAGGTCAACGCAGCCATCTACCAGGAAGTTTTACAGCACTTCATGCTTCCTGCTGCTGATGAACTTTATGGAGATGCAGATTTAATTTTCCAACAGGACCTGGCACCTGCACACAGTGCCAAAGCTACCAGTACCTGGTTTAAGGACCATGGTATCCCTGTTCTTGATTGGCCAGCAAACTCGCCTGACATTAACCCCATAGAAATACGCCAGACCCAACAATTCAGAAGAGCTGAAGGCCACTATCAGAGCAACATGGGCTCTCAAAACACCTGAGCAGTGCCACAGACTGATAGACTCCATGCCACGCCGCATTGCTGCAGTAATCCAGGCCAAAGGAGCCCCAACTAAATATTGAGTGCTGTACATGCTCATACTTTTCATGTTCAGACCTTTCAGTTGGCCAACATTTCTAAAAATCCTTCTTTTGCATTGGTCTTAATTGATATTCTAATTTTCCGAGATACTGAATTTGGGACTTTCATTAGTTGTCAGTTATAATCATCAAAATTAAAAGAAATAAACATTTGAAATACATCAGTCTGTGTGTAATGAATGAATCTAATATACAAGTTTCACTTTTTGAATGGAATTACTGAAATAAATCAACTTTGTCATGATATTCTATATATTTTATGACCAGCACCTGTAACTAGCACTGTAACAATTTTTTTCTGTACAATAAATAAAAGAAAAAGCATATGCAAAAACTAATTTCTATAGTTAGTGTCATGTGTACTGTTGCAAGGCATACCATTACACAAATCTGATCTTATATTTAATTTTTATATTTATCATATAAAAAACCCTTTCCTTGGATTGGAAAGGATACTGGATCAATATCTTCAAAGTTCAAGCTATTTTTAACATTTAATGTTTCTGCACCATTGGTTTTTTATATCTGTGGCTGCATTTTGAACATATTTTAAATTTAAGATCATTATCCTTTTGTTGGTAAAAACTGTCAGATATCTGTGGAGCTGTCAAATACAGATGTCTAATTACATTTTAAGTAGTTGAGATTACACTTAAAGATACTTTTAATATTTGGGAATTACTAGGCAAAATGTAATCTAACACATCTTTAACTTTAGTTTTAATAAAAACTACTAATATATTACTTGGTCTAATTATATTACTTAAATTTAACTTAAAAGGGTTGCACAAAAGCTTTACAACACTACTTTATATTCAGTCAAAAAATAAGAAATGAATGCAACACACTCTTTGATTAATTTGAAATGGTCTGCTTGGTCCAGCAAGAAATATAACTAGCGACACTCCAATCAGGTTTTTTAACGGCCAATAAAGATCACTGATTTCATGCTTGATCGGCCGATTACGATACTGATTCAGGTTTTTTTTTTTCTTAGCCTTTTGAAAAACATTTTACGCTATGTGCCTGCATAACCATTGTTCTCTATATTAAAGTGTTACCTTTGGTATTTTTAGAATTAAACTACAGATCACAGATTAACCACAGAAGGCTTTATGCTCAGTGAAGATAAAAATACTAAAATAAATAAAATTTCCAT
Organism: Polypterus bichir lapradei; assembly: GCA_026402145.1. NCBI lineage: Eukaryota > Metazoa > Chordata > Cladistia > Polypteriformes > Polypteridae > Polypterus > Polypterus bichir. The sequence continues at coordinate 3,969,657 of JANRMT010062792.1, read as the reverse complement.
TAAATATATACTTTTTAGCATTTGGCATAAAAGTAAATAAAATTCTTTTTATAATTACAACCTGTCATGTTTATTTTATCTGTAACACAATCAATATTAGCAATTAAAACTGCTTATATGTAAATACACGTGTACTTAGAGGTTTTGGTCATTTTTAATCATGAATTGCACTCCAGCTTTTTGCTGTTAAAATACACATTTACTATAATTATTCGTAATTCTTGGTGTATTTATAAAATATGGATTACCATTTTAATAATCTTTTACTTGTTTCTTACCAAAATGTTCTGTATGACACACAGAAATATATAATAAACACAGTACAACTCCTATAAAAAAAAAAAAAAAAAGGCAGCAATTGTATCAACAGTCCATAAGTCGTTTATCAAGAAGACACAAGACTAACATCCTTAACAGTTTTATAAGTAAAAGATAAATTTTGTTGTTTAGCTAATCAAATTCATCTTTTCTTTTTTTCCTGATTAAAAATTTAAGCTGCTGCACATAAAAAAATTTTGCTGTACGAACTGAAACTCTGTCTGTTTTAATTTAAAGGACAAGATAAAGACATCTGAAGTTATTAAAGTAGTTTTTCTTGCCATTTGTCTAAAAGCACACATATCCAAAATAAAAAAGGTCTGAATTTATTAAAGTGGGTTTTATTGCCATTTCTCTAAAAGCACACACATCCAATTCATTGTTCTTAGTTTATTACTCCACTTTATTTCATGTAAAGGCTAAACTCTCTAATAAAACAAGCCCAGAGTGCACTTTGGTTACATTGCAAGAAAAAAAAAAAAAAAAAAAAAAAAAAAGTACAGGTCAGAGCACAAACCAAGCATGAAGTCAAAGGAACTGTCCGTAGACCTCCGAGACAGGATTGTCTCGAGGCACAAATCTGGGAAAGGTTACAGAAAAATTTCTGCTGCTCTGAATGTCCCAATGAGCACAGTGGCCTCCATCATCCGTAAGTGGAAGAAGTTCGAAACCACCGGGACTCTTCCTAGAGCTGGCCGGCCATCTAAACTGAGCAATCGGGGGAGAAGGGCCTTAGTCAGGGAGGTGACCAAGAACCCGATGGTCACTCTGTCAGAGCTCCAGAGGTTCTCTGTGGAGAGAGGAGAAACTTCCAGAAGGACAACCATCTCTGAAGCAATCCACCAATCAGGCCTGTATGGTAGAGTCGCCAGACGGAAGCCACTCCTTAGTAAAAGGCACATGGCACCTGGAGTTTGCCAAAAGGCACCTGAAGGAATCTCAGACCATGAGAAACAAAATTCTCTGGTCTGATGAGACAAAGATTGAACTCTTTGGTGTGAATGCCAGGCGTCACGTTTGGAGGAAACCAGGAACCGCTCATCACCAGGCCAATACCATCCCTACAGTGAAGCATGGTGGTGGCAGCATCATGCTGTGGGGATGTTTTTCAGCGGCACAAACTGGGAGACTAGTCAGGATAAAGGGAAAGATGACTGCAACAATATACAGAGACATCCTGGATGAAAACCTGCTCCAGAGTGCTCTTGACCTCAGACTGGGGCGACGGTTCATCTTTTAGCAGGACAACGACCCTAAGCACACAGCCAAGATATCAAAGGAGTGGCTTCAGGACAACTCTGTGAATGTCCTTGAGTAACCCAGCCAGAGCCTAGACTTCAATCCGATACAACATCTCTGGAGAGATCTTAAAATAGCTGTGCACCGACGCTTCCCTTCCAACCTGATGCAGCTTGAGAGGTGCTGCAAAGAGGAATGGGCGAAATTGGCCAAAGATAGGTGTGCCAAGCTTGTGGCATCATATTCAAAAAGACTTGAGGCTGTAATTACTGCCAAAGGTACATCGACAAAGTATTGAGCAAAGGCTGTGAATACTTATGTACATGTGATTTCTCAGTTTTTTTTTTTTTTATTTTTAATAAATTCGCAAAAACCTCAGGTAAAATTTTTTTCACGTTATTATGGGGTGTTGTGTGTAGAATTCTGAGAAAAAAAATGAATTTAATCTATTTTGGAATAAGGCTGTAACATAACATGTGGAAAAAGTGATGTGCTGTGAATACTTTCCAGATGCACTGTGTGTGTGTGTATATATATATATATATATATATATATATATATATATATATATCCTTCTCAAAAAATTAGCATATTGTGATAAAGTTCATTTTCTGTAATGTACTGATAAACATTAGACTTCCGTATATTTTAGATTCATTACACACAACTGAAGTAGTTCAAGCCTTTTATTGTTTTAATATTGATGATTTTGGCATACAGCTTATGAAAACCCAAAATTCCTATCTCAAAAAATTAGCATATTTCATCCGACCAATAAAAGAAAAGTGTTTTTAATACAAAAATAGTCAACCTTCAAATAATTATGTTCAGTTATGCACTCAATACTTGGTCGGGAATCCTTTTGCAGAAATGACTGCTTCAATGCAGCATGGCATGGAGGCAATCAGCCTGTGGCACTGGTGAGGTGTTATGGAGGCCCAGGATGCTTCGATAGCGGCCTTAAGCTCATCCAGAGTGTTGGGTCTTGTGTCTCTCAACTTTCTCTTCACAATATCCCACAGATCCTCTATGGGGTTCAGGTCAGGAGAGTTGGCAGGCCAATTGAGCACAGTAATACCATGGTCAGTAAACCATTTACCAGTGGTTTTGGCACTGTGAGCAGGTGCCAGGTCGTGCTGAAAAATGAAATCTTCATCTCCATAAAGCTTTTCAGCAGATGGAAGCATGAAGTGCTCCAAAATCTCCTGATAGCTAGCTGCATTGACCCTGCCCTTGATAAAACACAGTGGACCAACACCAGCAGCTGACATGGCACCCCAGACCATCACTGACTGTGGGTACTTGACACTGGACTTAAGGCATTTCCCTCTCCCCAGTCTTCCTCCAGACTCTGGCACCTTGATTTCCGAATGACATGCAAAATGTGCTTTCATCCGAAAAAAGTACTTTGGACCACTGAGCAACAGTCCAGTGCTGCTTCTCTGTAGCCCAGGTCAGGCACTTCTGCCGCTGTTTCTGGTTCAAAAGTGGCTTGACCTGGGGAATGCGGCACCTGTAGCCCATTTCCTGCACACACCTGTACACGGTGGCTCTGGATGTTTCTACTCCAGACTCAGTCCACTGCTTCCGCAGGTCCCCCAAGGTCTGGAATCGGTCCTTCTCCACAATCTTCCTCAGGGTCCGGTCACCTCTTCTTGTTGTGCAGCGTTTTCTGCCACACTTTTTCCTTCCCACAGACTTCCCACTGAGGTGCCTTGATACAGCACTCTGGGAACAGCCTATTCGTTCAGAAATTTCTTTCTGTGTCTTACCCTCTTGCTTGAGGGTGTCAATGATGGCCTTCTGGACAGCAGTCAGGTCGGCAGTCTTACCCATGATTGCGGTTTTGAGTAATGAACCAGGCTGGGAGTTTTTAAAAGCCTCAGGAATCTTTTGCAGGTGTTTAGAGTTAATTAGTTGATTCAGATGATTAGGTTAATAGCTCGTTTAGAGAACCTTTTCATGATATACTAATTTTTTGAGATAGGAATTTTGGGTTTTCATGAGCTGTATGCCAAAATCATCAATATTAAAACAATAAAAGGCTTGAACTACTTCAGTTGTGTGTAATGAATCTAAAATATATGAAAGTCTAATGTTTATCAGTAGATTACAGAAAATAATGAACTTTATCACAATATGCTAATTTTTTGAGAAGGACCTGTGTGTATATATATATATATTACACATACATATACACACACACATATATATACAGTATATGGAATTAATGAATTCACATGATTCATTTGCCTAAGAATGCATGACGCCGGACTTTGTCCTGTATCCAAACGGTGCCATCTTTCGCCTTTATACCTGGTGCAGCTGTGTTGTTCTTATATGTGAGTGGACGTTTCTTGCGGGGAGGGCTTCTGTTCTTTTTTTCCCGATCTGAGTTCACCTCTGTTATTGCATGTCTTTATTTGAAAACAGCCGTGTCAGATCGGGGGGACCGTGAACGCGACTGAGAGAATAAAACTGAATAATAAAAAAAGTTAACCTTTACAAGTACCATACATTTACACCGTCTGTTACAGACTCAAATCAAATGTATGCTTTTATTGTATAATAGTAACAATAAGAACAGCTCAGTACTCAAAACATTTTGGGAGACGTTAAGACTCGAACCCAGAACCTTCTGAATTGGAGCCAGCAGTTCTAACCAGTACACTACCCGAGAAGTCAGGACAACAAGCAACACTAACCTGATTTCTTTTTCTTTGG
>JANRMT010062792.1:3953129-3965276 GCA_026402145.1 Polypterus bichir lapradei | reverse complement strand
GTTTACTTTATTTCTAACTTGTATAATTTAGACAGGATATATTTTTATGGAGAGCAAAATATTATAAGTTGTTTAAGGTTTGAGTTGATTTATTCAGGAATAATATTCCTGTCTGTTTTTACCATTCCTACCAAAGATATTTCTGTCGACTAAATAAAAATTCCTTCTATTTAAAATTTAAATAGAACTTGAACAAATATGATAGTTCATAATATCCACGCAGACTTGCACTTAACAGCGGGAGTTATCCGTTTTAACAAGCAGCGTCTTCCGCTGCGAAGCGCGGGTATTTTGCTAGTTGAATATAAAACAGAAAGAGAAAATAACAACATAGCTGACGGTAATGTGGACAAAAAACGTTGTTTCTCTTGTTAATTAGTACGCTGTATTTACTAATGTCGCTAGAGTCGGAGCAGTAAGCTACATGTAGTATTATAACGTTCTGCTGTAATGAGAATATCATGGGCCGCCACTTGGTTTTCAAGTTACGGACACGCGCATATAGCAGCATGTCATTAGCACGAGATGGCTATGCAGTGTCTGCAATGGACGTGGCCATCTGCCGTACATAAGATACCATATGCGCCTGTGCAGGCTACACTACTGGCTGGGCTGCTGAGACTGGCCACTGAGCAGAACTGACCATCATGAGTAGTAATAGTTTGCATATTTTCACATTTTTTTCCTCTAGTTTTATGTAATTTTGTGCTAGTATTGTAACAACCCGTTAGTGCAGACTACAGCTGAAGATCTGAAGTGGACGCGAGAAGTTGGTGAGCTATTTATTAACATATTTTTGTGATTTTGAGTTTGTAAAATTAATGTAGGTCAGGTGGCGTTTTGCATATCGGCTTATTTTACAATATAAACTTTGAAGTAAACTTAGTAAAGTAAAATTTGATTTTTAGAGCATTTGTTTTCCAACTTGAATTACTGAGCAATGAATTTAGTGAGCATTTTCGTGATTTCAGTTCACACGAACAGGACTTTGTGCTGTTCTCTTATAACGTTGAGAATGCGCCTGAGAATATCCAAATGGAATTGATTGAACTGCATTCAGATTCTATTCTGAAGGCAAAATACATCGAAGTTGGTGTGCCAGGCTTGTATGCTTACCTGCCACCCTCGTATGTGCAGATCCGTAAGATGGCATCGACAGCACTATGTTCGGAAGCACTTACCTTTGTGAGCAATTGTTTTCGTTATGAAAGCTACCAAAACCCCACATCGCTCAAGACTTACTGTCAAGCACCTGTCAACCCTCATAAAAGTTGCAGCTGCACAAGATTTCAAGCCTGATATTGAGAAACTGGTTACTAGCAAGAGTCGGGATAAAAGAAATAGATCTCACACTATAAAACTCCTATACAGTGGAACCTCGGTTCACGAACGTCTCAATACACGTACAACTCAGTTTACGACCAAAACGTTCGCCAAACTTTTGCCTCGGTTCACGACCACACACTTTGTATACAAACAAGCCAGTTTCCCTTTCGGTTTGTACATGTTCAGTCTCTCCCTGTGCATTTCCTGTGCAGCGAGCGAGCAAGAGAGAGAGAGAGCGCGACACACACACACACACAGCGCGCGAGAGGCACACACACACACACAGCGCGCGAGAGGCACACACACACACACAGCGCGCGAGAGGCACACACACACACACACAGCGCGCGAGAGGCACACACACACACACACACACACACAGCGTGCGAGGCGCTCCAGGCTCACAAAAGAGGCACGCACACACGAAAAAGAGAGAGTGAGCGAGCAAGTGAGAGAGGGAAGGCTGAAAGCATAAGGTAGAAAAGGCTTGTTTTTGTTTTCAGTTCTGTTTACAGCGGTCGGTTCATAGCGTGCATTGTGGCAATGCTACTTTTCTTGGTGGTTTATTAAATTATGGATTTTTCAAATGTTCATTTTTTCCCTGTGCTTAAAACTCATTAAAAAAAAGTGTTTACAGCGATCAGGTCATAAGGCTATAGCGCAAACTCTTGCAATGTTAGTTTTCTCTGCTGTTCAAGGTTTTCTCGGTGTTATTCAATGTTTTTACATTTAGTTTACTATTAGATGTGCATTCTATCGTATAATTAACTATATTTGTGCTTAAAAATCTTTAAAAAAATATATATTTACATACAGTTCGTACGGTCTGGAACGGATTAATTGTATTTACATACAATCATATGGGGGAAATTGCTTCAGTTCACGACCAACTCGGTTTATGACCAGAGTTTTGGAACGAATTATGGTCGTGAACCGAGGTTCCACTGTATAAGCAATGAATATAAATAGAGTGTATGGAACTAAATGGCTTTTCTTTAAACTTTAAGTGTTACATTTTTTTTTAAAGTTTTCAGTATTGGAAAGGAAGCTACAGTAAATTTGTATAATAGTATTTGTTACAGTGCGGCCTGCTGACACACGTATGGCAGTCGAAGCGGCCCACCAATGGTAGCGAGTTTGACATGCCTGATATATACACTTCATGTCCACATTTTGTTGTTAGTACTAAAACATGAAAAAGGTTTGTCTTTTAGGTATGTGTTCAACATTTCTGTCATCCTACACTTACACAGATCTTTGTGGACACGGAACACACGTGAAATGCATGTGTTCCGAATAACAATATACTTTTTTAGCCTAGGTACATGACTCACTGATAAACAAGGCTTCATTTGGGAGAGGTTTTTGTAGTTTCTCCAGCGGTGGGGGGGGATGGTATAGCAGGCTGCTTGGGATTATCGACACATTTACAAGACAAAAGACGCTGAATGAAGACGCGCGAGTGGATTTAAAGTGAGCCGGATTTACGAGTTTTCTCGTAACCTTTGGTAATTCTTTTGTTAATGAGAGCTACAAATTGTGTCAAGGGTGCCTTTTGCGACCCTGTTTGAAGCAAGCATGATTAAAACAGGTGAAAACATTCACACTTTACTGTTTGAAAAATGTAATATCAGAATTGACTGTTACTGACCGAGGAGCAAACGCGATCCCTGCTTTGCGAGGCTACACCAGCTTAAACTGTAGTAGCCACATTCTTAACACGAATCTCTCATTATTTTAAACATCCTGGACAACAAAGCAAGCTTATGTGGTAACTCAAATAGTCTGTGGAGAAAAGATATAGTGCTGAATTCAGTGCTACAGCAATTTGACAATTGACCACATCAACAGACAGATACTCACAACTGTGGTCTCTTTTCTGAAACCGTTCAATGATTCAATGACTGATTTAGAATCACATGAGACGACTTCTTGAAAGAACTTGTCAACAAACTGTTCAGCATCAACTCTTATCCACACGCTCTACAAAGGAGCAACATTTTTCAGCCCAAGAGCTTCTGTTTCTATATATTTTATGTAAGAGGATCTTAAAGGCATATGAATAAGAAGAAATATGTAATAATTTGTAATAGCAATTTAATGCAATTACACTAATGCCCTCTTTTCTCACACAACTTGTGAGCAGACGAGAAGCCAGTACTTGGTTAATTGCTTTGCTTGGTTACAGTGTACTTGCATTGATAAAGCAAAAAATACTGTGAGAAAGTGGGGAGTGTTTGTTAAGCTACCAGTAATATAGCGACTAGAAAAGCGTGTGTTTTAAGCAAAATTTAAAAGTGTGACTTGTACATAGGCAGCACCTACCTTCCATGTCCATTCCACATTTTTGTAAAATGAATAGCAATTATTAAAATAGATTGTACTTTACTTCAATATAGAATAGTAAGCGGTTGTCTGCTTACAAAGCTTTAACAAGACATGTTGCTTACACTTCTCTTTTTTGGTTCCTGTCTGTGGAAAAGATGTGCGGACTTGTGCTCAGAAATTATTATTTCAGTCCTTTTGGAAGATCTGTATTAAATACTGATGAAGTAGAATCATCACAAAAAAAGTAAAAAGGAGATCTGGGCCAAAGAAGGGAAACCTTCAGCCACCTCCTTGTATAAGATCATGCTAAACAGGCTTATCAATCATACACAACTTTTTTTCTTAATGGAAGCAATATATTTCTGTGGGCGGGAGTGGGGAAAAAACCATTAGGGTGCAGGTGAAAGTGGGATAAATGATGCCAGGTATATGCAAAAGCAGGTGGGCATGAGATGGTATACTGTGGGGGTGGGTGTGTTCAAGTTATAAAAAAACAGTCCAATGCAGACCTCTACACTTAGAGAAACATGGGATGACAAGTTTGGATTTTGTGATCGACCAATTTACAGGTCACCAATCAAGTCTTTTTTTTTTTAACTGAAAATTGGTCGATTTAGATCCATGGCTGATCGATCGAAGCACCCCTAAATTACAGCCCTAACTAGTTAACAACCATCAACTGTATGTGTGTCTTACGTGTTATATACTAAACTGTTACTATATTTTTCTGCGCCAGTTAAGACTACTAATAAATACTTTTTATTGCAGTAAGGTACATTTTTAAGTTAATTTAGTCTAATATATGATCTGATGTGCTCTATAAATAGAAATGACAATAAAACCAACTGCTGCAAGTAAACAGAATTTATTTTGCACAGTAACACTTATTCATACTGGCAGAAGTGAACCCAATATCCTGCTTCAACTTGTATACTTACTTTAAAACTTCTGCATAACCCTTTGCAGCTGCCACATGCAATGCCGTCCCACCAGATTTCATATGCCGAACATCATTGATCTGACCACTATTCAACCACTGGCGTGCATCACGTTGCATTATCCTCTCCTCTTCTTTCCGAGCTGCTTCTACATCCACTCCTGAAAAACAAACATTAACACATGCAACTTTTTATTAAATGTTATGATAAATATACTACAGATTCTGAATGGATCTGCTTTAATGGTGGCATGTTAACATTTCAACACTGTAATTTTAAACATTAAAGCAATTGGTTGTTTGAACATTTAACAAAAAAATGCTACAAACACATTACTGCCTTTTATTGCTAAACACATTTAATACCTCTTAATAATTTTCACAAAATGGTTCTTTGTTTCACTGCTTCAAACACACTTAAGTGAAAACTCCTAACCTACTAGTATATGTCCGCAGTCTGCCCTTCGGCTAGTATCTTCAGGAGCTAGTTATCTACCACAGCCCAAAGAAGTATAGCTTAGGTTAACTGATAGCTTTAAATTTTACAATCTATGAGCAAATGCCAGAAATTACTACAGAATACTAAAAAGTCCTGAATAACTAGGTTTAGAAAATATAAAGGTGGATGGGTGTATCTATTTTAATATCTCCATCTCTGGCTTTTTCTATAATTTTACATATTTAAATATATCAAATTATACACTTTTACATATTTAAATAAAACACATAGTAATATGCATTGAGTGAGATATCAATAGTTAGAATCTGAAGAATATGTACACTATGTACAAGTACAATTACTATTTAAAAATATACAAAATATATACATTTACTAATTTTCTGGTCTCCTCAATATTACGATCACTTTTCATGTCAATATACCACTAGGAACGTCTTTCATTTAACGTTAAAAAATGGATTACATAAAAAGAAAATAGCATTCCCAATTAATGTCACAAACACGTTTTGCCAACTGTATTATTCATTACCATACTGAAAATGTGCAAACCCAACACTTTTTTTTCTCCCAATCTTAATTAAATACAGGGCTTAAATTAAGTATTAACTTTTACCCTAACCAATTTTGATATGTTTATTGAAAAGCAGCACATTTTATAATTCTCTGCACATTGTAGCATTCACACAATAATGAAATACACCATTCACCATTTTTAATTAACGATAACAAAATCATACTTTTCTAGCAGAAGATAACACTTTAATGTGTAGTAGTAAAAGTAAATATTTTTGACAATTTTGTCTTTGCTCATTACTTTCAAAAACAAACTTGTTATTTTGTGTTGAATAACTTTGCATTCAATGACCCAAAAAAAATTTTCCCCCAAAAAATCTCTAATTTACTGGTAGACATACATGAAGCAAGTCCTGTTAAATTTTTTTGATTGATGTATGATATGTGGGTATTCCTTGTTTAGAATAATTACTGGGCTGATTTAAAATTTTTTGATGACAGTGTGTGACATGGCACTGGTATAATTTCATGCAGAGTCAACTGACTCCCATGGCTTTCAGTGAGGTATTATGTCTGTGTGTGACATAGATAATCTGTATGATGCAGTAAAAGGGGTTTTAAAGATTTTTTTATTTTTTCTAAACTTTGTTGGCCCAGCACCAGACATCTCGGTGTAGGAGAGGTTAAGTGCTAAAAGCACTCTTTTCATAATTCATTTGTACTACACGTTATAAAAGATATAAAAGATTATAACTAATACTGCATAATTATATGACCAAATACAAAACTTAAAATATACAGACTATTTTCATTGAATAGAAGTATTGTATGGTCCTGAATAATTCATTTGCATAAGGATAACTTATTTTGTCTTTGTTTTCTCTTTCCAATAACCTTTTTGATACCAGATTGGCTTATAGGATACTACTACTACAATGATACTTCCAGCATCAAATCTTCCAGGACTTTTCAACATACACAGAAGCTAATGAATTACTTTATCACAGATAAAAGAAATGCAGAATTCCCATATGGGGATTGGGTAGTCTCTTGGCTTTAGGAACCGTTGGAGTTCATTTTCTACATTATAGTCACCCACTTTAGTTTGTGTTTTCCTGTTCTCTGTTGCCATCTGACTATATCATATGTTATTAAATAAGACACTAAATGTTCTCTTAACCATAAGTAACCGCCAGACTAGGCACTCTTACATTCCACCTATTCTATAACGTTTTAACACTTTGAGAAACACTTCTGAATAAAAATGCACTAAATAAATAATGTTTTTCTACTGAAGTATGTCCTACAGATTCTCTCTTTTAAATCATAGGAACTCTCCAGCAGACTTCATGCATACAAGAACTTTGGCTTTGCCGTTTAAACAAGCTGGACATTACATAAAATTGAAAATGTGCACTTTGTACTATATGTGTCATTCTACTTGTCATAGGCAGTGAAGATAAGCAGATTTTACACAGGAAAAAAGTTGACGGAAATATGACATTATACAAGCAACAAATCTTGCTTTGTTTTATTTAAAAAAAAAAAAAAAAAAAGTACTATATTTAAAATAAGAAATTCATATTGATTAGAGTCCAGCAACAGAAAAATAAAAGCCCACCTTAAGATTTGCCATAAGTGTACTCAGGGCAGTTTATCTAAATGTTTCTCCAGTGATGTGAAAGTATAACTTCAAATCTGAATAGACTGAATAGAGAAAAAGTAGACTGATTGTATGACCCAGACTTGATACCATGATGATTACATATTTCTGAGCAAGTCCAAACATGCAGACTGGCTTTTCTTATTTATTTATTTATTTTTTTACTTATTTTTAATTTGAATATCCAAACCTTATTTTTTGTCTAATTTGATAACCCTAGTATACAATGTTAACTTTACCATGCTGTGCAAACATATCTCATAAATTACTGCGCAATTCAGCCATGAGTTTGCCACCAGAGAGACTATTTAGTGCTGGGGGCGATGTAGTCACATGTCAACATTCATATCTGAATTCAACAAAATTTGACATGCTGGTGTTCTTAACAAAAAAATCTATCAGACCACAATATGTGTGGAGAAGAAATAACAGTTGCTTTCTTAACATCTCTATGTAAGGCTTTTGTTTGGAGTAATTTTACGATTTTAGTTGTTCTGCACTATATCCTACTGTAGCAGCCATTTGGCGGTGGGGGGATTCAAAAGGTAAATGTTTTATTTAAATATGCAATATTTAAATAATTTGTGTAACATTTATATTCAACTGTATTTAGTGATCACGATGATTTGTCTATTTATATGATAAATCCTGGATATCAGTAAATAATGCTCTATTGATTACAGATTGTGCAATATTTAGATGCTGCTCCTGTGCCACAAGTCACAGCTTTTGTGATGATTGCTGTTTGTTTGTTCTATACCAATTGAAAATGTAATAAAATCATCCTTGCTTTAGAATGTGAAACACTTAATATTTTGATAGTATTTCATGTGGTAATGCGCCATCATATTTTAATCTATTACACAATGAATACCGAACTAAAGCTTCAGTTTTAAAATTTATATTGCAAATCAAATCGCAATATCTGTTAGAAAAATCACAAGTAAATATTTTCCCCAAATCGTGAGAATGCAATATGTTGACAATACATTAAAGATGACTTACCAAAATATAATACAAATAGCTACTGAATGGGAAAAATGTTTGATGCAGTCATCACAGTGTACATCACATGCATTTAGAAATTATGGAATGCTATGAATCAATTTAATGTGCTAATGGCTACTTTTCCTCTGATGATAAATGGTTGTATCATAGACTTAAATTCCATAATGTAATCAATTTGATGAGTACAAGTACCAAGATTAAGGACAATCGTAATTAAATGTAATTAAAATGAAAGCAGAAATATTGCTACTGAATTTACTACAACCAACTTTATCCAGCTTGGAGTCACAGGGGCTAGTGCCTAACCCAAAAGCACTGCACACAAGGAAAAAACCAGAACTGATTTATTCAAAAGTGTTTCACAGTTTCATAGGGTACAAATTATGCTGTGCCATTTTGCAGCTCTCAATCCTAACCAAGTGTAGCCTGAAAAGTTTACAACAAAACCAGCTAGGTTTTACTATCTACAATAGACTCCAGAACTGGTTCCCATCTCACGGCCAAAACAGTCAGAATAAGCTTGAGCCCCAACAGCCCTGAAACTGATTAAGCCGGCTTTGGAAAATTGTACTAAAATGTATATGGCCTATACGAATTATTGCAGCAATCAATTAACTAACTTCCTAAATGAACCTTTCCAAGGAACTCTCCCTCTCTTTAGTGTCAATTCAAACTATGCTTAAGAATTCAAACTGGTGTCAGTGAGTAACTTAAAAACTATAGCTTTATATTTATTTCACCTATAATGGTGAAATTAATGTTTTTTTAACCTAAAAAAAAAAACAAAAAAAAAAAACACCAAGCAATAAAAGACGACATACCTGTTCAGAAGACAATCCATGAAACTCAGCACTCAACAATATTGCCTATTGCTATGTGACAAGAGAACTTCATCTAAAGCGGTTCTTCATATAGAATGAAAGAGCAAATAATGAATAATGAAATTGATTTTCCAGTTAATAGATATTCTACATCATCATTTTTCTTCTTTTAGTTAAACAATCATCATAACGTTTTTAAAAGCACAATGTCCCTTGAGTTTGGTTTTATTTCAATTATTTTAGTTTTCTACAAGCACTTGCCAACAAAAATCAAAAAGCATCTGAACATCAACATAAGGTTGCCTTTCATTCAAAAAAATATACTTTAGTAGTGTTGAACTTACCTCATACCAATGTTTGAAAAACTAATCGTTTTTGGAATATAAATTTTATCCTGTCTTAACAAGTCTATAAATCCTTAACCAGTTAACGTAGTGCTCTCCAGATTTTGCTGCTTTTACATTAAATACTGTTCCTGTTTTTAAGAAACATTTACTTATTTTACATTCATCTCCAGGATTTCATCAAGATTCTGTTGTTCATGTAATATCATAAACCAACTTTAAAACTGCTTAACTGTTTAGGTTTATAGGAGTGATGTTTCCAAGTTATATCCCAACCTATGAAAAACCTTTTTAAAATTTCTTCCAGTCTGAATTTATTACCTCGAGTTTCGCCTTGTAACAATGTTTTACTTTAGAAGTCAACATTTTGAGCATCTAGTGTGCACAAATCTTACTCGTATGTATTTGCTCATGAAGAATATATTCAAATGAACAAAAACAATTTCAATTGTCTTCTAGTTTATATAAAGTCACTGTTGGACTCTCAATTATGGATCATGTCATGGTTATGGATCATGTCATGGCTGCAAAATTTTCTTCTGTCACTCATGTCAAATGCTGGCCAGTTCTTGGGTCACCTTTGAGAAACACGCTGCCAGTACAGAAGTCTGCAGTCTACCACTTGAATGTGGCATATTAAATTTCCTTCGGATGAACCACATTTACAACACAAGAATAACTTTCAAAATGAATACTTCACTCAAATGTTTTCAGCATCCATGTTAGTTTGGTCCAAAAACAGAAAACATACACTACAAAATAAATGCGAGACTTTCTAATTTATAAATTTCAGCATATGGAGATTATCTTCGATCACATCAAAAATCAGTACTGTAAAACAATACTTTTAGGAACTCAAAGCATTTTGATCATTCCTTCGATTCCACAAAATTTTGTCCAGTTCTCTGTGAGGATGTATCAGTGACCTTAGTTTTAAATCAATGCCCATTCAATGTTGGCACTTTGCTTCATAAAAATCAGACTTTTCAAAATGAAATTTACACACATTCTTATACTAAAGTTCAAGTGAAAAAGGATTTGAAAAAGATCAAAGATTAAATAATGGGTTAAGCTTGAGTGTTTATTTCTTTATTTCTTCAATACAGAGAGTGGGGTGGTAAAGTATGTGGGTGTTACCCTGAAATTTTCTTAAATGGAAAAAGGAAACAGCCCCATTGCATTTCACTTTTAGCATATTCATTAAAATCACACTATAAAGGACAGTTACCTTGACGATTCACTTCATTCTGCAACAGTTCTTCCATTGCTTCTTCTTCAGCAATATCAAGTGGAGTTTCCCCTTCACTATTAACAGCCCCGACATTTGCTCCTTGACTAATTAGATACCTGTCAAAATTTTTTTTTAGCATTAATAACAGATTTCAAAATAGAGTGACATTTAATACACATTTAAATATGCAACACCTATTGCATGCCCAAATTTATTGATTAGGAAGATACAACCTTATTACACTAATGAAAAAAAAATAGTCTATTCTATGTTTGAGCTTGTGTTAAGTGAGTTCTCACATTAGAAAAAACAGTAGCAGTACACAAACTGGGCAAAACTCATGAATGAAAGAACTGGAGTTCTGATCAATTATGTTATAATAACATAACTGCCATTTATGCCTATAGGTTTAAGATTCAAATGTTACAAATAAAAAAGTATTTACTTACTCAGATATACAGGAATGTGGTCATTGGTGAAAATTTAGAAAAAATGCTGGATGGAATGGGAAGACAGGGAAAGATATAAATGGATAATGGATTTAATGTTAGTTGAATTATTTAGATCTTTAAATTTTGTTGTGTCAAAAGTGGAGGAATTTTTCAGACTTCAGTAGAAGAGGTAAGGTTGCAGGTTGAAGTAGTTTATTAAGTACAGAGAACAAAACCATTGGGTTATTATGGCCACTTTCAATTATTCAGCTATAATGTGTGTTCTTGGCTGTAGTTAGTGATTCCCTGAAAGCCCTTTGATTGTCAGAGAAAGCAATTTTGCATGACATTCTCTTAAGGCGTCAGCCAGCTTCTTTCATATGTACTGTATGTGTCAGACTACAAGACTTTATAAACAGAAATACAAAGACCACAATGCAAGATGCATACCACTAGTTAGTCACAACAACAGGATGGCCAGATTACAGTTTGACAAAAGGTCCTTAAAGACTGCAAAATTCTGGTAAAATGTCTTGTGGACAAACGTGACAAAGATTAACCCGTATCAGAGTGCTGGCAAGAGCAAAGTGTGAAGACAGACAGGAACTACCTAAGATACAAAGCATGTCACCTCATCTGTTTAGAAACATCTGCTGAAGCTCCAGTAAATAACTCAAAACTCATCGGACAGAACTTCATTCTACAAGATAACATACTGCTAAGGAAACACTAGAGTATTTTAAAGCTAAACAATGGAAAAATCTTGAATGACCAAGCCAGTCACTCGACTTAAAACTCTGCATGCCTTCCATACCTGAAACTAGCAAACTTAAGTGGACAAGTCCCCTAAACAAGCATCTGAAGATGACTGCATTAGAGGCTTGGCACAGCATCACCAAAGATGATACTTCACAGAAGCACCTGGTGATGTCTACAAATCATAGTCTTCAGGCAGTCATTGCATGCAAAGGATATGTAGGAAATTACTAAACATTACAGCCTTTAATACACCTACCATTTCTATGTCCCAAACATTATGGTGCCCTGAAATGGGGAGACCACGTATATATATATATATATATGTG
>JANRMT010062792.1:3926777-3953029 GCA_026402145.1 Polypterus bichir lapradei | reverse complement strand
GCAGTAGCTGCACTTATGAATATGCTTGTATGCGTCACTCGCTTCATATTCTTTTGCTGCCTTCTTAATTGTGTAATGCGTTTTTTGAACAGGTTTCATTCATCGAAGTGATCACTACCCAAATCGGTACTCGTGAATCTAAGATGCTTAACAGGCATTCCCGGTATTAAGTTGTGGATTTGCCAGCGAATATTTAGCGGCATCGTGTCTATGAATGTAATTTAAACTTAAGCTTTACACCTTGCTTTCCTATTGATGTGTACAAAGGCTTGTTCAGCGTCAGAGGGTTTCCGCAGTAGCTGCACTTATGACTATGCTAAACACAGCCCTTCACCCGCGAATATTTAGCAGCAGCGCATCTCCCTGACCATCTCATCTTCGTTTGCATAAGCACAGTCCTTCACCCGCGAATATTTACCCTATATGGGCAGGCACTCAATTACATGGGAGGCATGATGATGCGGGACGCAACTCCGCCTCACATGGCGACCGAGCTGCAGGCTATGGCCATATATATGACTATAAGTAGGTTGTGAATAATATGAATAATGTTGCATCAGTGCCACAATGTTTTCTGAAATGTACTATACAGGTCATAAAATGAATTTTTCCAAATATCATATATTCCTATGTCTGTTTTTTGTCAGTGCAGCTTTGACAACATAGACCATAAGATGCATATTAATTCAGCATGAGCAGGAACACTCAATAAAACTGAATAAAAAATATTGAACAGTGAAGGCGGCGGCAGATTCACCAGCGTTTGTGTGTCAGCTTTTATCCCCCTAGATCAGAAAATTTCCAGTTCCATTGTCTCAAAACACCACTCACATCTACAATTAGTCCCAGTTTCAAATAAAATATATGTTATTATTATATATATGTGAGCTTCACATTAAGATTACGAAAGACAAATAAAAGAACTGCAAGATGAAAGAGAATGGGCAAAAAAAAAAAAAACTTATTGTAAAGGGAAACAGCACACACACACAGATACAGGTGTCTCAGTGTATATAAAGCGTATAAAGGACAATACGTTATAAACGACGAATAAAAGATCGCATTAGCGCAAAAAAAAGGAAAATCAATCATCAGGACCAGGTTTAATTGAAAAAATAGCAGTACAAAGCGAGGTCCGAAAAAAAAGGAAAAGAGCAGAAAACAAAGTCTTTTCGCATTCTCATCATTCAATGCACAAAACGTAGATTTATGCAATAATGGAACATATGCTATGAGAATCTGTGGACCCACAACAGTTAAAGCAACAACAAGTTTAATTTCAAAGAAAACACAATTCGGTCAGGTGTATATTTATGATCATGGAGAAGCGATCACAACGCAAGCAGCAGAGACACAAAGTAGCAAAAAGGACAGCAGCTGTACAGGCTTTAAAAAGATTGATGGTAAGCGGGATAGCAGACCAGTGATCCCAAGGATTTCAGCAGGTTTCATGTTGCTATTACCTCATACATCAAGACCCTTGAGAGGCTGGTTCTAAAACAGCTACAACCCCTGGTCTCAGAACATCTGGATCCCCTGTAGTTTCCCTATCAGACACACAGGTGCAGAGGATGCTCTCATCTATATGGCTCCACAAAGCCTACTTCCCATTGTACAAAGCCAGCACTATATTCAGGATATTGTTCTTTGACTTTTCCATTGCTTTTAACACTATTCTGCCTCATTGACTGTAGGGATTCCAAGCTTTTAATCTTGACAGCAATATAATCTCCTGGATCATGGATTACCTGACCAAAAGAGAGCAGTTTGTGAGGCTAAGGGACTGTGTGTCAGAAATGGTGGTGGGTAATACTGGAGCACCTCAGGGAACGATCCAGTCTGCATTCCTATTTAACCTCTACACAGACTTCCAGCACAATTTCCAGCACTTGCCATCTAGAGAAATTTTCAGTTGACTCTTTCATCACAGACTACATTAATAACGGAGAGGAGTCAGAGTACAGCAAAGTTGTGGTGGACTTTTCCTTGTGCTGCAGGGACAGCAAACTGCAACTCAACATCAGTAAGACAAAAGCTGGTGCTGGACACCTGGCGTGCCAAGAAGCTTCTGAGACCAATCACCATTCAGAGGGAGGACATGGAAGTGGTGCAGAGCTAAACGTATCTGGAGGGTTTATATAAACAACAAACTGGACTGGTCTGACAACACAATGGCACCGTACAAAGAGGCCAGAGCAAGCTGTACTTGCTAAGGAGACTCTAGTCTTTTGAGGTGTGCAGCAAGCTACTGGAAGTGTTCTACCAGTTCATAGTAGTCAGTGTGGTGTTCTATGCCACAGTCTCCTGGGGAAGCAACGTGAGCTCAAAAGAAGCACAATGCCTGAACAAATTTATCAAGAAAGGCTGCTCCATCACATTGTGAACAAACCGTGGATACACTAGAAGCTGTTGGAAAAAGAGGATTGGATGTCGTCATGAAAAATCCCCTTCAAGAATTCGTACTCATGGAGCACTTTTACTGTAGATGCAGGCTCATTCTATCGTGTTGTGCTAAGTAGCACCTATGGGGGTCTTTCTGTCTACTGCTATTCAGCAATTCAATGCTTCCACCCTATATGCTCATTAAGTTTATTTTATTTACTTACCAATTGATTGGCTGTATTATCTGTCCTGTGAGACTGTATCCTTGTTTTTTTATGTTTCTGTGGCTGTATGTATGTAAATTTTCCCAAGAGATTTATAAAGCTTATCTAATCGAATTTGTATGTTTTATACACTATGGTGTGATGTTGTACTAAAAATCTCATGACACAAATTATTCTCTTCACAACACAGACAAATATGTTCCTTGGTATTGGACATAACCCTATTGGGTTTTTTTTTTAATGTAATTTTATTCTCAAACCCACTTAATCCAAATCCTGGCTCCCTGGCCGTCTGGTTCAAGGAAGGTGGGGGGTGCATTTCAGTATGACATGTATGCATTTCAGCATATAATACAGTAAAACCTCAAATATCTGTCAGGGGCCGGGACCGATGCCATGACAGATAAGAGAAAAGACAGATAACAGAACAGCTACTTTAAACATGATATACAGTAGATCAGTTTAGCAATTAGTTGTAATTACAAAACAAAAGTATATTAACAAAATTCATAGTATTAACAAAATTAATTAATTTATATAATTACCAGTGTAATAAGCAAATACAACTTGGAGGTACTGGAGTTTTTAATGTTTGACTTGGATTCTTCGTTGCATATCAAACAGTGCCCTGTCTTACAGAGCACATCTTCAAAACAAAGAGTGCTTTCCCTACCAATAATTATCACCTGCCACTCACATTCTTCCTTTTTTCTATACTGCAAACACACCTGCGTATTGTCTTCTGACCCCCTACTCAAAAATTCCTTCTGTTGCAACTTCCTTTTTCTAACTTATCCTGTCACTCATCTCCTAAGAAGTGTGTCCGCCCCTCACAGAACAGGATCCCTTCACCAAGTCCTATCACTTACACAGCATTCAGCCCATTCTGCTCCTGCACAAAGCATCCCAAGCTGCTTGCACATTACAATATATTAACAATACATACAATTTTGAAAGAAAATTACAATGCAAAAGAACATTAACATTAATACAGAACAACATTACCATCAATGGTTTCAATTTAAAAAAAAATACAAACAAATGTACATAAAAAAGTACTTGGTTACATAGTGGTTCTGATTAACTGACAGCACTATAACTTAGGCCCATTGTCTTTCTCAGGTGAAGCTAGGTAACACAGCAAGTAACAAAATAAAAAACAAAAACACACTAAATGAAAACTAAAAGTAAAAAAAATATTTTAAGACTAGAGAAAACACTGGTAGCAATAATACAGCTAAATACTGTAATAGTAAAATGACCTCACAGGTCCACATAGTGAATTTTTGGTACCGAGACTCACAGGTCTTATAATTCTAACTTCGAGGAAAGAGTTTTCAGATAAGACGGACAGAAATTTGGAAGTAAGGTAAAGATATTCAATTATCACTGTACCAGAGAGAGGCGACAAGTTGCAATTTGATTAGCACCTGCAAGTAGGAAATGTCACTGAACTATAGACACACGACAATGATCCCCTTATGAACTGATACAGTGTGGTGCACCAAGTTGGCTCGAAGGCTGATCAAAGCATTATTTTTGGGTTTTATGATGCCAATTTGCAGACCATCTACACCAGCATTTCTTTAACTATGTGTCATTACTCAAAACATCTCCAATTGGGTCGTTCAGAATTGTGAATGAGAAAAAGTAGCGAACAGTTTGTGGAAAGCCCTGCAAATCGTCACTGCTTGCATGGCTGAAACAAAACTCCCCCGCCAAAGGAAGTGGTTTGCCGGTAAATCTTCATGGCAACCCTCCCTCACCATCAATGGGACAATGGTCAGTGGCAATTCTCTGAAGGGACACAAGGACGTTTTTAGGGGGAACATGACGCCACTGTTCTGTAGCAGTTATGGGTCACAAAGGCAAGCAATAGCGAAAAATTGGGTTGCAAAAAAAAAAAAACAGAAACGAAACACTGGTTTACACAGCACAAATAAACTGAAAAGGACAGAGGTTAGCACTAATGCGTTAGTATTCCCAGTTTCATCATTATCTTTCTGAAGTTTGCATGTTCTCTGTGTTTTCCCTCCACTTTCACAAAGATGTGCAGATGTATTAAATTACAGAATTAGCAGCTTCCATCTCCTGCTGGAGTCATTGCAAATGCTTGTTTAAAAACTCCAGTTTCCAATCACAGCTTTCATTGTGGTTTAAATTAAAGCCACACTGCATGGGAAAACAAGGGCATTAGCACTGCTTGCAAGGGTAAGTGTTTCCAGAAATAGAATATAGCTTCTTTTGTTTTTTGGGATCTGCTTTTGCCATATTCACCCTTATGCTAGAATTAAATGTATTCAGAATATGGACATTTAAACCCCTTTGTGTGAAAGTTCGTTTGAGTTTAAGTTAGTATGAATTGGCAAAGAATCAGTGAGTCTTTATCAAACATCAAAAAAGACCAGTGGAGTAGAGACTAGCACAGCTTTCTTGTATAGATGCTAACAGCAATTGTTCAGTCATATGTTTAATTCAATTGTTGAATTTATACTGTATGCAGATCTCTTTCAAATATTACTGTATATGCACTTTGCCACTTGATGCCTTATTTTATGGAGCCTGCATAAAACTCTCTCCCTATCATACCACCTACCCTTTGCACAAGACTGAAAATTACAGACAAGCTTTGTGACATTATATTAAGAATAGCAAATCAGAAGTTTCAAAATTTACATACTGCAGTATGCCTAGAAACGAATATGTGATCAGATGAATAAAGATAATTCAATTTATTCAAAGCCACATTTCAAGACACTCAAGGACACCTTACAAAAAGTCAAAAGAAAATGTACTAAATCAAATAATAAAATACTAAAAGAAATAAAACATACAAAAAAAATACAATAAAAAAGAATATACAATTAAAATAACATTATATAAATGTGACCATAAAAGTACACTGTACAATCAAGGTGACTAGGCAAGTTTAACCTCCTTAGCGTTACTTCCTAATTTTGCCATTTAACAATCTATTACGCAATAAAACAATCCAAGCAAAACGAGTATGACGACTTTATTTTTGTCAATAAAAAGTAAAAGGTTTGTGTTTAAGTGTCCTTAACTCATTGGACAGCAAAATTAACGTGGAACAAAGGTTAATTGCTTGTTTAAATTTGCTGTTATGACTACATGTCTCAACCTGTCAAGTTGTTGGTATTTTTACAATATTCTTCAATGTTCACATTATATTTACATCATCTATGGCAGATATTTTTAATGAGCCCTATCATGCCCTAAACACATGATACAGTACAATACAGTATATTCAGAATCCTGTGATAACTGGAAGAATTTTACAGTTGTAAAAACAGCACAATATCTTTTTTTTTTTTTTTTTTTTTTTTACCAGTTTCAAATGTGAGATAGAGAGATAGATAGAGATAATTCATCCCAAGGGGAAATTCACATAATCCAGCAGCAGTATACTGATACAAAAAAAAAAAAAACAATACTGTATTAAATAGTAATAAAAATGCATGTAAAAGCAGACAATAACTTTGAGTAATGTTAGCATTTACTCCCCTGGGCGGAATTGAAGAGTCGAATAGTGAAGGGGAGGAACAATTTCCTCAGTCTGTCAGTGGAGCAAGACAGTGTCAAAAGTCTGTCACTGAAGCTACTCCTCTGCCTGGAAATGATGCTGTTCAGTGGATTCTTCATGATTGACAGGAGTTTGCTTAATGCACGTCGCTCTGCCACAGATGTTAAACTGTCCAACTTTACTCCTACAATAGAGCCTGCCTTCTTAACAAGTTTGTCCAGACGTGAGGCGTCTTTCATTATTACTTTATTTTTATTTGTATTGATGAGTTTTCAGTAAATAATTTAAAAACATAACATGCACACTAAACTAGGTGAAGATAAAACTGAATGGTTTCTGTGATATTTTTGGACTCGCTTTTTGTGAAGTTCACTATCAGGTTTAAGGAAAGAGCATCTCCTTAATAGCAGGTATAAATGAAGTGGAGGTCAGACAACAGAGAGACTGTTAATTTCTAGAAGTGTCCAGATTACCACTACACCAAAACACCATATTGATAATTGGTCTTAAGTTATAAAAGTTACCATTTTACAGTAAAAGTCATGGTGAAATTTCCAAAGAAATTAGATTATTGCAATTGCAATTATTGTAGTTTTAGTAGCAACCCTATACAAATGTATACAATATTTATATCCTTATAGATATAAATTTCTTTACATTAGCAATTTAATATTTCCTATTAAGAGGTTTATAAAACAAAAAGACCATTTCCAATGTTGTAACAAACACAAGTGTTCAGAGAAAATACATTTTAACTATTTATAAATTACATAAATCCAATATAGTCAAAACATAAAATTAAAAAATGTTCTAAAATAACCATAGTAACTGTCAAATTCCCTATTAAAGTATTTAAAAACATACATCCTTGTAATAAACTTGGCTGCATTTAAACTGTATCACAAGCACTGACTTTTGACCATTTTTGCTAGCCAAGCACGCAACACAAGGGCCTGCACATTAAATATTATGGGCAGAGGTCATATGGCCCAATTTTCATCAGTTCTTACTTACTCTGCAATATCAAGGTATCCACAAGATGCAGCAGCATGCAGCGGTATCCAGCCTTCATTATCTGGCTGATTGATATTGGCTCCATGTTCAATAAGAAACCTCACCATGTCAACATTATCATCAATGCAGGCCTGTGTACAAATAAAAACAAACAAAAAAATTTTTCAATATTTCAAACATTTCAACATTTCAAACATTCTATTTAATATACCACCATTCTAAAGATTACAAATAAAAGTCCATCAACTACTCATATAAATGGTGTACTGCTAGAGCAGATGCAGGTTAAATTGACTTGCTCATGGTGGGGTGATGCAGAAGACTGAACCCATAACATTGTGGCCGACTCTCTATTACCTGAAACCTTATGTCAAACTCCCTGCATAGAAAATAAATTGAAACGTTCTCTGTCTGGGTGCAATAAAAAAAAATGAGTAATCAAACATTTTGAGATAGAACCAATTAGGTGTACTTTAGTGCTGGAGTTTATAAGCTGTAAGTCCACATAGAAGCGAAAAACTGTAAAAACCAAGTATTGTGCTATAACTGAACTTCAAATGCAACAGAGCAGTAGTTCTTTGGAGGTTCATTCTTCTAGTCATTGTGTACGAAGGCTGTCATATGCCACAGTCAAGTAATGGTCTACAACATTTCATATTAGGAAAATATGTTTCAAAGATAACTCAAGATCTGGTCACCCTATACCTTCAATAAGAGAAGAAAATGTTACCAACTTTTTTTGAATAATAATAAAAAAAAAAAAAAAAAAATCAGAGTGGCTGTGCATGAGGCACATTATAGGGCATAGTTAAAGGCACGCTAAATCAATACTTCATTATTACTAAAGAAAAAAAGCAAGGTCTATTTGCTCAGAATGCCAAGAATGTTGTCCACTGAAATGAAGCGTCACTGCATTCAATGTTAAAAGTAAAATCTCCAGTTAATTAAATCCCACTAGAAGAAACGTTTCTTAATTTTCTCAACTGGTAAAGAAAACTTGGATATATCACTCATCAACAATAAAGCGTGGGCACTCTCTAAAAGAAAAGTAATTCAAGGTCCAAGCCTATGTCAGCAAGATCATGTGTACAATATCTACTCAATGATACTTTGTCAATTTGCTTTACAGCTTACTGAATAAAACAGTGTTGTGGAAAGTTGTAAACTACCTCCCTTCTGCTTCACAAAGAAGCTGTTCTCAATACACAGGCTGCAAAAATGCTATGTGAAACTCTGGATTCAAAGTAACTTATTTCCCAGGTCTAGACCTAATCCAAAGGCTTGCTATGTGTGCTACTGCCATTATGAAGATATCAAGCCAGACAGGGAAAAGGTAATTTTAGAAGGAAAAAGCGAACAAGGGTTAAAACCTGAATAAATCTGCTTGAAAAAAATGAAGTAAATAAATACTATATCTTTATTATGGGAACAAAAATATCAATCCCATAAAAAGTAAATATGACACACCAAAGTTGGTGTTCCATAAACGAGGAGAACCACTTGCCATTATGTGAGATGCTAAACCAAACACAAACACAATGAGTCGCTGAAGGGTGTACTTACACTAGGCACATTTGTTCCGTACCGTGCTCAAGTGCGACTGTTCCGCTGGCCTGCACTCGCACTGTGCTTAATGTTCTGTGCCCGAGCACACTTTTGTCGTGACCACGAGACTGTGTAAGGCCAAAATAAGATCTGAACATGGAGTGACAACATGCATGTCAATATGATTACTTATTTTTCTGGTGGTTCTGGAGTCGTGTTGGGCAAATAACACTCTATCCTCTTACAGATTTATTGAGTGTGCAGCGCAGCATTTTGCTGTTAATCATGCTGCATGTACAAGAAGATTTTTCACAGAGACAAATGAAGTTAAGGAAGGAATTTGCAGCTTTTCTTGCCAACTACAATTCACATTCATGTGTAACGTGAGAATAAAAAACTGTTTTTAACTCTAATTGTACTAAATAAAATAGGAATTGTTGCATCATTGATGTCATGTCTGTTTTCTGTGCTCGAACATGTTTAGCGATCACACTCTTCCCGAATGTTACTGAATTGTGCTCGGGCCCACCTATTCCAGCAGGCAAGGACACAGTACAGTTGGCCTGGCATGGAGCAATCATACTAGTCAAATGAACTAGACTCTGTGGGGATAATGTGGATAAACGTGCTCAGGCATGGAACAAATTGCCAGCGTGAGTACACCCTAAGATACTGTTTTAAAATCCCTATCTCAAAACACACCACCAATGAGTTTATATTAAGTAAAAAGAATGCAGAGATGTCAATGTGGTCACATTAAGTCACATTTACATTACTCTATAAAAGATAATTAAGGTAATTAATCAACACAAGCTCCTGGATGCTTACAGTCCAGAGAAGCACCTCCCTGTCTGCTAGGAACAAAGAAAAATAGGGAGAAAAACTTAATAGTACAAACAAACTAAACATCACAAACAATAAACATTAGTAATAATGAAACATACAAGGGTACATTAAGTACAAACATACATGTAGCAGCACTTAAAACATTTAATCTCAATCTGAATATATTTGAATACTTAAGTTATTTTTAATATGAGTATTCAGATTTTTTTTTAAAACAGCCCTAGATAATCATCTTAATATGGTGTTTATTTATTGACTGAGAAATTAAGTCTAATACTCCAGAGTATAAACACCAAATCCTTACCCCAAGTGAAGCTTTCAGCTCCACATGTTCAGAACAGCCGGTTATAGTCTACACACCATAGAGTAGTTTACACTTTGAACTGCCTATCATTGAAAACTTTTGAAAATGTACATCTACCATATTATAAATGTTATGCAAACTGAACAGCAGTAAAAGATAAGGTGCTTTACTTGTAACAGTTTTTCAATTTTGACAATGAGAGATGCGCATATTTATGCTGCCCATTTAGATTTTTACAATACCCGATTGTGATTCGTTAACAGACTGTAGCCACTTAACTATGTTTAGAAGCAATCTTTTTTTAATTGCCAAAAAACACACGCAAAAGTGACATATAGTCTAAGTATTTATTTAAAATGCTGGCTGTTACTAATAATGAAACAAAGAATAATTAAATACAGAATATGTTCAACCTACTTGATGATAACAATTTAGTGCATAATGACAAGTATTTTACTGTTGCAAGAGCAAGGCTTAAACTTCCAGACCCTTGGGAATCACATGCAAAATTGGGTGTTCTGACAAATGGAATAACAATGCATTAAGAGTTATGAAAATAAATATACAAACATACATCAGATAGGCATTAAACTAGCTTGTTTCATTAAGTAGAGAGGTTGGTATTTGCTAAATAACCTAAATAAAAAGTAGTTTCCTCACCAATCTCAAAATTTAAGCAGGCTATTTGCTAAAAATTAACCAGCAGATTATTTGGTATACCCTAACAGTTAAAAAGCCAAACAAGATTAATGCAATTGTCCTGGTGCATGTCAAGGTCAGAACAGAATAAACAGCTTGCATCAGATTTACCTATTGTAAGGAAATGTCTCTAATTATTATTGAAAAAATTCAAAGCTTTCTTTAGCCACCTGAAAAATACAATATCTTCAATGAGTCCTATAACTGCCAATTGGTCTCTCTTGGTTTCTTTGTAGTTGATAAACCATTCACTTATGTGTTACTCCAAGGTGTCCTTCCTAACTGCCCAGTGTTGTCCTTGCATCTAGAAGGGCAGGACCCCTAGTCAAAGCTGCTCTTGTTTTCTTGACCTTCTCAAACTGTCCAGGACAATCAGCCTAACACTGGAGCAAACCTGTGGACGTTTGCTCACAAGCAAGCACATAATCATGGTGTGAACCTCGCAGCTCAGTCAAGCTCTGTACAAAATATCATTGAACCACTATGAGAGCACTATTCATAAAAGGAATACAGCTAAAGGTCAGACATGTCATTAAATAAGTGTGGAAATGCCTGCTGCGGATTTCAAAACCTTTCAAAACACTTTAAAGTAGTACTATGGTGTTGTACCATGTTAGCCATTATGGATATAATGAGAAGTCAAGCAAAATGGTGTCATATTGCTTGACTTCTCCTAACACTTCAAAGTAATCATATAAAATACATTTGCCCGACAACTCCAGGAAAAACAATAAAATTGCCACTTTTGTATAAGCATCCTTTCTCTCTATTATAAAAAAAAAATCTTGGAAGGGAGATGAGACGTGATCTTCTCGGAAGACAATTTGACGTCCCGCGAGAGAAACTAACGTCATGTGAGACAAGGCAGTGAGACAACATTTAAAACAAGTTCATGGACATCTAACCTAGCAGTTGTTGGAATACTTTTGGCAGACACGCTTCATATGCTCCCAGCTCTTAAAACAACGACAAGCAACAAGCAGATCACGCAGCTTGCCAGCAGCAGCAAGCCAGCAAATGATCTGACTGCTACTCCTTAGCATGCATTCATCCAAACACCATCCCACCCCCTTCACAACACAAGCGGCAGAGACACGAAGTGGCAAAAGGACACCTGCTGTACAGGCTTTTAAATGATCGACACGCAGCACGACAAGTAGAATGTGCAGCTCGCCAGCAGCAGCAACAAGCCAGAAAATGATCCAACCACTTCTCCTTAGCATGCCTTCAGGCCCCCCCACAATGCGAGCAGCGTTCTATGTCCTGCGAGAAAGAGAATTAACCATGCCTGTGGCCGGAAATAAAGGACAAGTACAGTATTGTTTTTACAAAAAAGTTTTAAAGTGTAAATAATGCATATTTAATAATTCCCTTGAAAATAATCTCTTTAAATTGTATATCCGGTAAACAAAACCCAGGGTTGGGCGAGCGAAGCCCCCTAGTGTAAATAAAATTATGAACATTAATGACTTTACAATGGCACATTCAGTATTACAAACAAAAATAACTTAAGACAGCTGAAAAGGTAAGAAGAGTATGTAGTGAAATGTAATTTAAAACCCAAAACACTCTCCTAGTGCAACTACTACTGTGCTAAACTAAAAATGAGGGCTCTTCTCTCATTATTTTATTTAAGTTGCATCATAAAGTAGCTGCTACAAAAAGGAAAAAAAAAAAACTATTTATTCAAAATGATCTGATTTTGCAGATAGAGCTCAGGCAGATGAAGTGACTTGCTCACGGTCAAACAGTGTTAGTAGCAAGATCTGAACCCACAATCTCAATGTTTAAAGTCTAAAGCCTTAACCACCTCGTCTCACTGCCTGCCAGTTATCAGGAAAGCAGTAATAATTACTACCTAGAATTTAATTTAAATAATCAAGGAAACTGGTAAACCTACATATTATAAATATGAGTAACTGTAGACAGTGAGCTTATGTAGTTTTGGTTGATCACATGCCTCAGAACATAGGCCAAGTAAAAGCTGAACTGCAAGCAGCCATATAGTACAATGTACTCTGATATATAAAAGAAGGTCCTTAACACAATTCTTCAAGCCATAAGCCCTTAAAAAGAGTAATCATTCCACCCCCATTTAAATCCACAAATACCGTAACCATGCAGAGCTGAAAGACTACACATGCCACACGTTCTGGGCACATGACAGGCTGGTCAAAATACTTGACCAAATTTGGACAGTTTATTGTGCCATATATGGAAAAAAATGAGAGACACTCTTCAATCTCTTATCTGGGTTTGTTTGTGTATTCTGCTAGTATGTTTAAGTCCACAGACCAGATTTAATATAAGGCTGTGTAAAGAAAGAGTTTTGTCATCTCTTACCAGGTGCAAACAGTCTTTTTCCTTGGATGACATTTCATCAGACTGCAGAGTAAAGACTGGACTCAAATTCAGCACAATGTCATACTCATAAGGCACAGCTGCTTCTAATAATAGCATGCCTGAGTCAAAGTGTGCTTTAACATACTCTGAAAGACAGGGGAGCTAGCCTGATTTCCATAAAACATTATGTAGACTTTAACCCAATTATAGATGCAATAAAAATGTACAAAATATCTTTTGACTTCACTATCCAGTACTTGACAAGTATGAAACAAAGTATAATTCATATAACAACACATTTTCTTTCTTCAGATACACATGCATATTAAAAACTAGTCATACATCTGCAGAATTGATACTTAGCAGGACAAATGTAAAGGAACAAAATCTGCCATGTTACTTAAAAAAAGTTGAAAATTACAAAATGATACAAGAGAACTAAAATACATTATACTTTAAGTAGAAGATCACCATTTCTGGCATATACACTTATTAATTTGTTATTACTTAGACAATTTTATATCTGTTGCTTGCTGGCTTCCTTAGTAAATACATTCAACATCAAAGCCCATTTTAAAAAAAACAATAACCTGCTTTTTCCCAAAGCTGTAACAGTCCACAAATATAAAAGTTCAATGTACTTTTGTTCTCTCCTATCTAGCTGTTCAGACAGACAAACCTCCAATGTGTGAGCTAATGATCTGCATATACAGTGGCTTGCAAAACTATTCGGCCCCCTTGAACTTTTCCACATTTTGTCACATTACAGCCACAAACATGAATCAATTTTATTGGAATTCCACGTGAAAGACCAATACAAAGTGGTGTACACGTGAGAAGTGGAACGAAAATCATACATGATTCCAAACATTTTTTACAAATAAATAACTGAAAAGTGGGGTGTGCGTACAAGTGGTCTGAAAAACAGATAAATTAAATACGTATGACAAAATAAACCAGACACTTAATGTTTGTCTTTAAACCCCAGCAATGATCTATATTACCTACTGAGATAATCTATTGAACTATGTTATTAATGCTGACAAGGAAAACCAAACCAGAAAAGAGAGAGACTGAAAATGACTTGAAACTAGGCAGCAGTGTGCATGAATGTGAAAGGGTACAACTGCCACCACTTGTGCTGCTTTGAAATGTCTTGAATTTGTAAGAAATGTATCAGCTCTCTTAAAGAAAGGAATTTTATAACACAGAGTGCAAATGTTATCAGTACACAGTTTTATTAACACATGAAACTAATAACTTACAATTTAAGTTAGTTAAGTTAGAAGTATCAAAAATGCAGATGAAGAATATTGAAAAAAAATACTTGGGGATTCTCTGAAAACCAAATTAAGAAGAAAGTAATCAAGGAACATGCAAACTACAGTAAGAAAGCAAAAATGAAATAAAAAATACACAAAAAAAATTGCAGACTTTTTAGCAGACATATTTAACAGTTTTGAGATTCAACACAAACTGTTGCTATTATTGAAAATTCAAAAAGTAAATCAATATTTCATTGCAAAAATATTTGAGTAAATCCTTAAAGAAGCCACCAATTATATGCACAAAAGTCATTGTTGTTTCCCTGCCCCCACAAAAACTATTAAAACCCAAGAAAATGCCTAGATGTTACAAGCTAGTAAGTACTGTACTTTGCATTTAAGTGACTATACGGTGCATCCAGACAGTATTTACAGTGCATCACTTTTTCCACATTTTGTTATGTTACAGCCTTATTCCAAAATGGATTAAATTCATTTTTTTTCCCTCAGAATTCTACACACAACACCCCATAATGACAACGTGAAAAAAGTTTGAGGTTTTTGCAAATTTATTAAAAATAAAAAAAACTGAGAAATCACATGTATGTAAGTATTCAAAGCCTTTGCTCAATACTTTGTCGATGCACCTTTGGCAGCAATCACAGCCTCAAGTCTTTTTGAATATGTTGCCACAAGCTTGGCACACCTATCCTTGGCCAGTTTCGCCCATTCCTTTTTGCAGCACCTCTCAAGCTCCATCAGGTTGGATGGGAAGCATTGGTGCACAGCCATTTTAAGATCTCTCCAGAGACGTTCAATCGGATTCGAATCTGGGCTCTGGCTGGGCCACTCAAGGACATTCATAAAGTTGTCCTGAAGCCACTCCTTTGATATCTTGGCTGTGTGCTTAGGGTCGTTGTCCTGATGAAAGATGAACTGTCGCCCAAGTGTGAGGTCAAGAGCGCTCAGGAGCAGATTTTCATCCAGGATGTCTCTGTACGTTGCTGCAGTCATCTTTCCCTTTATCCTGTCTAGTCTTCCAGTTCCTGTCGCTGAAAAACATCCCCACAGCATGATGCTGCCACCACCATGCTTCACTGTAGGGATGGTATTGGCCTGGTGATGAGCGGTGCCTGGTTTCCTCCAAACGTGACGCCTGGCATTCACACCAAAGTGTTCGATTTTTGTCTCATCAGACCAGAGAATTTTGTTTCTCATGGTCTGAGAGTTCTTCAGGTGCATTTTGGCAAACTCCAGGCGGGCTGCCATGTGCCTTTTACTAAGGAGTGGTTTCCATCTGGCCACTCTACCATAAAGGCCTGATTGGTGGATTGCTGCAGAGATGGTTGTCCTTCTGGAAAGTTCTCCTCTCTCCACAGAGGACCTCGGGAGCTCTGACAGAGTGACCATCGGGTTCTTGGTCACCTCCCTGACTAAGGCCCTTCTCCCCCGATCGCTCAGTTTAGATGGCCGGCCAGCTCTAGGAAGAGTCCTGGTGGTTTTGAACTTCTTCCACTTATTGATGATGGAGGCCACTGTGCTCATTGGGAACTTCAAAGCAGCAGAAATTTTTCTGTAACCTTCCCCAGATTTGTGCCTCGAGACAATCCTGTCTCGGAGGTCTACAGACAATTCCTTTGACTTCATGCTTGGTTTGTGCTCTGACATGAACTGTCAACTGAAGGACCTTATATAAACAGGTGTGTGCCTTTCCAAATCATGTCCAATCAACTGAATTTACCACAGGTGGACTCCAATTAAGCTGCACAAACATCTCAAGGATGATCAGGGGAAACAGGATGCACCTGAGCTCAATTTTGAGCTTCATGGCAAAGACTATGAATACTTATATACATGTGCTTTCTCAATTTTTTTTAATAAATTTTTAATAAATTTGCAAAAATCTCAAGTAAACATTTTTCACGTTGTCATTATGGGGTGTTGTGTGTAGAATTCCAAGGAAAAAAATGAATTTAATCCATTTTGGAATAAGGCTGTAACATAACAAAATGTGGAAAAAAGTGATGCGCTGTGAATACTTTCCAGATGCACTGTAGGCCAGATAGCTTTACATAGTTAATTCCTGGCAAATTAAGAGTAGAAATTAAAAATTATACTAGAATTACTATCCATTATTCAATCTAATACTGGTGTGTAAGTAAAATGTCAACCCTTTCGACAGGCTCACTGAAAGCCTTGAGCCTTATAGTAAGCACTAATGCTTATCTAGTTTAGCAGAAGTACATGTGCTGTAGATGAGAGAAGGCAGCCTGATCAGTGTGTTGGTTATAATGTGAAGAGTGCACTATGCCACTGTGGTGCACGTAGACTCAGAGTATTTAAATTGGTGATTTTTTGATGAGGAAGACTTAGAGTTTGCACCAACATGGATTCATTAATTTGTATTATTTTAAATGAACTTTAAATGAATCACCTTTGAATCATCACAATAACAATGAGGCAATGGTATTGTAGATCACCGATATTTTGAAATGACAATGTGAACTCTTACGATATTGCAGAGCCCTACTCAGCAATGATACCAGGAATTGTAGATGCCATTAGTACAAAGAAAAAGAAACACAAGAACTATTAGTGATTGGTTATGTTTAGCACATACAATGTTGCTAATACACAAATTATGTAAATTAATAAAAGCCAACAGTGGCTTTCAGACATGTACCATACTATACATGTATTATTTGCTTATAGTGTAGATAAATTGTAGATAAAAAAAGTACAAAAAAAACCAATACCAGAAACCAAGGATGAGTATAATTATAAAAGTGATGTGTGTTTACCTAAGACTGGTGTCAGAAAACAATATCAGAAAATGGCATGTCACTCTGTACAGTAGCACTGTCATATAAAATGAGTTGTATTCATAATGTTACAAGATGATTTTAGACTAGACTGCATGATCCACAGAATCATTAAGGCAATGTTCACACTTTGTTACCTTGTGTTATTTCCACATCTGCATACTGCAGGGACACTGCAGCACCCCAGTAAATTCAGTTATATTCTAAAGTCCCAGTTCATATTACTGCAGAGATTTGGACAGACATAAATGTCTGCAATTCACACATGCAATTCAAGCCCAAAGGGAAAAAAAACTAGAATTGGAAAAATAAAATTTGCCCTTAAATTACATGATTGTTGCATTGGTACACATCT
This sequence comes from Polypterus bichir lapradei, assembly GCA_026402145.1. Lineage (NCBI taxonomy): Eukaryota > Metazoa > Chordata > Cladistia > Polypteriformes > Polypteridae > Polypterus > Polypterus bichir. The sequence continues at coordinate 3,935,686 of JANRMT010062792.1, read as the reverse complement.
TCACAAGACACAAAATATATACAAACAACTCCACTCATTTTTGCCATAAGTTTTAATAGTACTTCAATTTAATGACACCTGTGCTAGAAGGATGTTGTATGTCTTTGCATGTTTTATAAAATGGCCAATAGTTGCAGGTATCTCTTCACCTTTGCACCTCATTTCATTCATGAAGAAATTACACAAGACAGTAAAACAGAAAAATTAAACTGACATTTATATATAAACTGCAAATCAACATACTAAGAAAATTATGAATAATGCACAAATTAATCATCATCCTTCACAAAAGAGATATCATGACCATAGGCATTTAAAACTAAGCAAGATAAAAAAAAATCAACATTGCAAACACTACATGGTGAGCATATTTTTCACATTATCAGCTAAATGTCAAGAAAGCTAATTATTCATGTGTCAATAGAACATAATCTGCACGTTAGTTACACTTTTATTTCCACCATCCAGGCAAACTGAGAAAAAATTCTTAGTTATATGAATAAGGATTTCAATTTCAGCAAGAAGCCTGTCAAAATATTTTTGAATTTTGCAATTGCTCTGGCAAAAATCTATTCAATCAAAGCAATGTAAGCCCCTTTGTGTGACAAGATTTATTTCTGATTTAAATTTATAATGACTTCTCAAAATGTGTTTTTTTCTGTGTTGAATCATTGTAAAATAACCCTGTCTGCTTAATAATGAAGTAGGTAGAACTGAACCTAAAGAAATTTTCAACACATGAGAAAGTTGATATCACCTCTGTAATGATCAGCTTGTCAAAATAAGACCTGCCAATCAACTTATTCTACAAATAAATATTTTTAAAATTATTTTAATAGTTGCACCACTAATACTGATCAGTTGTCACTAAAGTCTTATTTACTTTTCTTAGGCATCTTTTTCCAAGGCTCAGGTGCTTGAGGGGAATGTGGACAAAGCTTATGCCCTGAACCAATTTTTAATGGATTTTCTCTCCCACTGTCAACCTTTTCCAATGAACAGTCTCCCCACACCATCTCTACTACAACAACAACTTCTACCACATCAAGTGTAATGGCCAGTGACAAGTCCACCCCAGACCATCATTATGGGCTGTCCATAACTGAAGACCAAGTAGGGAGTGAACTGAGGAACCTATACACAGCAAAAGCGGCATGACCAGATTGAGTCAGTCCTCAAGATCTTAAGGACTGTGCTGACCAACTTTGTATTCTTTGTAAAGTCCTTTGAGAGACTGGCCCCGAACTAAATGAGTAGTCTTCTAGTGGAACACCTGGACACACTGCAGTGTGACTGGAGATTGGAGTGGAATGGAAAATGCAATTATCCATCTGCTCCACAAGGCTTATTCTCACGTGGACCAAGCTGGAAGTACTGTGAGGATTATTTCTCCAGTGCCATCAATACCATCCAGCCATTGCTGTTAATGTGTAAACTAAGAGATATGCAGGTGGAAAAGTCTGGATAATGGGCTATCTTTACGGCAGACTGCAGTTTCTGAGACTCAAACACTGTGTTTCAGATACAGAGGTAAGCAACACGGGAGCACCACAACAGGCAGTCCTGTCCATTGTACTCTATACTCTGGACTCGCTTTGATTGGATTTGCTGGATGTGTCGAGGGATCAATGGTTTAAACGAAGTCCAGCTTAAGTTTAAGTTTTGGGTTAGTGATTTGTTTGAGCTGCGGGGTTGGATAATGGATGGATGGATTTGTTAGTGTCTGCTTTTTTGTTTACAAGCTGTAGGAAGTGTAGAGATGGAAACGGATTTCTACCTTGGTGACTGGCAGCATTCAGGAGCTGATGTAGGATAGGTGAGCAAAAAAGAGCTTTCCTTTTATAAGGTGCCAACCAATTCAAACCTCTTGTCCAACTACTTGAACGACTTCAAACAAGTCACTTCAACTGCTTGTGCCCCAACTGCTTATTTCTGTTTGGACAGCTATAATATATTGTGATGCTGAAAGGCATCTTTGGTAAAAGCAGCAACCAGGCAAATAATAATTGCTTATGTAAATAACAAATTACTTGACAATAATAAAAGCCAGAAAAATCAATTATTAATCCAATGTCAGTCAGTTAATTCCAAGTACATTTACACTCTTAATACTACAATACACCAAGATTAATTTTCTCACAAATAATCAGCCATGTGTACATCATACCAATTTTACTGGCCTGAAAACAAAAATGTAGAATATACAGTACAGAGCAATTCCAATTTTGTCATTAGTCACAAACAATACATTAATAATTACAGCACTGATATTTTATCTCTGATCATACAGAAACAGAAAACTGTTTGAAATATAAACCTACAAAAGGTATAGACTTTATTACAGAATACAAGACAATTTAGTGATTATACTTTACACGGGATAACACAATAGAGCAGGGGTCCTCAATCACAGCCCTGGAGGGCCGCAGTGGCTGCAGGTTTTTGTTCTAACCCGGTTGCTTAATTAGAAAGCAATTCTTGCCAATAATTTAATTTCATGGCTTGTTAGTGCTTTAACTCTGCTATGTCAGGTAATTCTCATATCCTAGATTTTCTTCCTCTTTCTAAGGATATCATCCAAATGATTTGAAGGTCAATTCTCAGTTCTTCACTTTTTTCTCTTCACTTTCCTTCCAAGTATTTAATTAAACCCAATAGTGCATGATAACCACACAGGCGTAAATGGTAACAAGCTAAATGGAGAAATGCTGCTCTCTTTTGCCATTTGCATGTTATTGCTAATTAGGAGCAAATAAAAACCAAAAATACAGCTGTTTAAGACTACAATAAGCAATGAGGATTCAAAATCTTAACGAGCGAGACAACTAAAGTGAAGCAGAAATGTTACTTGAGCAATAAGTGCTTCTTATTAAGCAGTTGGGTTGGAGCAAAAACCTGCAGCTACTGCAGCCCTCCAGGACCGTGATTGAGGACCCCTGCAATAGAGGAAAATAAATCATCAAATCCTATTTCAATTATCGTGAGAAGTTAAAAAACAAAATCTAAATCACACATTACTTGCTGGGGGATTTCTAATTCTATCAGTTAATACCACATATAATTAGCAACACAGAGTGCAACGCTTTCTCTTTGCTTCTACAGTTGACAGCAAAAGTACACCGATTAGGAGTCTAGAAAATGCAAAGAGGTTTACACCCTAAGAAACTTTAAATAAACAGAAAGTGCAAAAAGGTTTAAATTAGAAATAAGCAGCATTAGTTATTGTAGCCATGAATATATCAGCAAAAGTCATTTCAGATTAAGAGGTTAAAAAAACAAATATACAAAAACAAATGTATTTCTTCCTATATGTTTAACATTATATTATGTAAGGGGAGTATAGACAACAGAGAAAAAAAAAAAAACTCAAATTTCCATTTTTAAAAACTAGGCGGGCTTCGCTAGCCAAATCCTGTGTTTGGTTTTCCAGATACACACTTAAGATTTTTTTTTTCTTTGAATTGTTGCTATTTCATTAGTTTCACTTTTATTTCAGAACTTCTGTAAAAACAATATTTGCAATCTTTCGAGTCCCAATATGCTGTATCTTTTAAATGAGGTCAGTCAGAAATGTGTTTAATGATTTTGTGCCATAATTCAGGATAGGTTTCTGTTTGGAATTTCAGCACAGACAAAGCGATCTACATCATCAGCAGTTAATAATTTATTTTTCAAGTAACCAATAAATGCATGTGAGGTAAACCACATTTTTGAAATTCTCGGACTTAAACTTCAAAGCCTTACAATATTTACATACTTCTGACATATCCCCTGTGCCTATATATTCGATCTCTATTGGCCTTTTCGTTATTTCTCCGAGTAATAATTTTTCTTTCTTTGTGCTAAGGCGATGTTTACTTTCTTTTTTGACACTGTCGTTTTTTTTTCTGCTTTCATATTCTGTATCTTGCTCTGCATGTGTTTCGCACCTACATTTTTGTTGAGTCTTTTGAATTCCAGTTGTCATTATCTCTAACCTGCTCTGCATGTGTTTGGCCCCCTTATTTCTGAACCTCTTTATGACGTTTTACTTTGTTTTCTACTCTGTCTTTTATTTCTGACCTGCTTTTTTTCCCAATGACACCTGGTCCGTGGTAATTATTTTCCCTTTTTCGAGTAATAATTTCCGTTTGTTTGCGCTACTGCAATCTTTATTTTTTTTTTATACTTTCTAATTTTCCTACTTTCATATTCTTTAACTTTCTCCACATGTGTATCGCACCTTTTTTTTTTTTTTTGAGCCTTTCGAATTCCACTGCTTTCATCTCTAACCTGCTCTGCATGTGTATAGCGCCAACGTTTGTGAACGTCTTTATGAAGTTCCACTTTGTCTTTAACTCTGTCTTAATTCTGAGCCCGATTGGACGTGCTTGTTTCAGTTCCACTTGTTACGGGCTGTTAATTACTTTCCTTATTTTCTGAATTAGCACCTAGATTATTTTTTCATTTTTGCTCTTTTTTTCTCTCCAACGCTTTTGAGTTTCTTTTTTCCGCGCCGTTTTCTTCTTCGCTTAGTCGTCGACATTTCATTTATAACGTATTGTCCTTATACGCTTTATATGCGCCGAGACCCTGGATCAGTGTGTGCACAAAGCCTTAGTTTACACAACTTTCATTTTGTGGGTCTTAAGTGTCTTCTGTGATCTTAAACATGAACATCACGTCTCGTATCCCTAGCGTTTCTCTCCAGGATTTTTTTTTTTTTTTTTTTTTATAATAAGAGAGATACATATCTGGTCATATATACTATTTTTACATGAACTACTAAAACTATCAATCACCAAAAAGACTATCCAGGTCATTCCATGTCAAATCAACCGATTTCGCAGAAATCCCATCCACTTTGGTCTCAGAAAATTCTGAAAAAAATACTAGGTGTACCCATGCTATCCAGGCACCCTATTAAAATATTTTGATGTCAGATCGATACTTTCCAAGATGAAGCCAATTTTGTGAGGGAAGAGGGGTGTCAAAGTTGACACACCATTATTTTTTCATCAATTTCACAAGACCACATATCTCAAGAACTAACCTACCTAGTAGGCTCATATTTTGTATTCTGGAACCTTCATAGGTATAGTGTGTAACAAAATCAAAGTGTTTGGTCCAGATGACACCACTTGATAATAGCTTTCAGAAAACATACTTCTAACTGATACAGCCTACTGAAATTTTCCATATTTAGATACCTACACAAGGCTTTTCAAAAGATTATAAGCAAACTAGAAACTGTATTGAGGTTTGTCCAGCAGACCTCTCAAATGTGAAAAAAATAATTTTGGGTCTAATTTTCAGACCAGCTTAATGCACTGTGGGAATGTCCTGACATTTTAATTATTTTTTCTTGTATCCTACATGGTCCCATTTTTCTCAAACAAAAAGTCTTATTTTTTTATGCAAATCTTTCATTTTTATTTTCCATTCTAAACATAGGTTAAATTCATCATTTGTCAGTAATGATCATAATAAGGTTTTTCATCACTAACTTGCATACAGGATTAATAGAAAAGAGAAAAAAAAAAAAAAAAAAAAATCACCAAAAGGCACATTAGTTACAACATATAAACAGCAGTTACTTGATTTATCATTACATACAACACTGTTTAAAATGAAATATTAACATCTTGGTATTGCAGCAGCAAGAATGTGACCCATTTCATTTCTGTTTATATTGAAGTGTAGAGTGTAGAGCATCTGTGTGTTTGAGATGTGCAATGACACCCAATAAATATTTGTCTCTAGTTGGCTAATGGAATGACTGTGCAAGATAGTTTGTATGTATGAAACATATCAGGATGTCTGATTCCGCTTCACTCTTATCACAATTCACACCAATCCAACATTTTTCATCATACATGCACCCAACATAGCCTCCAAAAGGACATTGGTCTAACGCGAGGGATGCAACTGATCCATCAAGAGTGTGATCATGACAGGGCAGGATCTTGGCAGCTGCTTCAGTGGTAAATATTCAGACAGATGTTCTTCAACAGACACATGGATGACTGAGTTTTGCCATCTTGTGTAGGGAGGCAACAGTGGTATTCTAGAGTACCAGGTACTCTATTGGCCATGGAGAATCACATTCTCTATTCAGTAACATGACATAGGACACTGTCATTTGATATGAAAACAAGCTTGACATTTTTGATAACTTAATGATTTAAAACTCAATGAAAATTATTGACACATGGCGCAATCAGCCTGTGTTTAGGATAGAAAATAAACATGAAAGATTTGTATAAGAAAAGAAAGGTTTGTATTAAGAGGAAGAAGGGACAATGTAGAATAAATGAAAAATATTTTAAAAATTATCTACACATTTCCACATGCGGTTAGGGTGTCCTGAAAATGAAATCAAAAATCATTTTTTGGATTTGGAAGGTCTGCAGTTCAAACCCTGATAGTGACTTTTCTATTTATTGCTTTTTCAGAAACCTTTAACAGCTACATGAGACTTTGGTAGCTTACACCATGCTAAAACATGTACAGTTACACAATTTAACTGAACTGCACCTGTATTCTCCTCATATTAATGACAATTTAAAATTACTGCTATATGACTAATATTACATTTTAACAGAATTAAAATGACAGTTTTGTGACACTTCTTAATGTTAGAAACACTTTACTCCCATTGGCAATTCACCATTTCTTACTGTCCTACTGTCTTCAATCTCACTGAATGCAGTACCGGCAGAGACCATCTAAAACAGCAAGCTATAATTTAAGATTACTCTACATTACAATTATCGCTATTATTCAAAATATTATTTTCATGTTACTTTTAACTATATTATCCCCACTGAAAGCAGCACAATGCATTGGTTTCAAAAGCAACTCTCCTGGGTAAAAAGTGGCCGTGAACCCCAGCTAACTGCTTTCCCTCAGGTAGGGTTTTCAGCTCGGGTAGCACCATGAATCCTGCCATAGAATACCCAAAAGCAGAAATGTAAAGCAGACTAGTATTTCTATCCCAAAATTTGTAAATAAAAAAATAGTCTTGCATAGCAAACAACAAGGTTAACATACTGTAACCTTTGTTTATATGCAATTGAAATTATGGTTTTATTGCTTTAGTTGACTAGTAAAGCAACTTATTGACTTAAAGCCTGTAAAAAATCTTTACATTCATGCAAATGGTAGCTGTACCGGCAATTGCCAAAACATTTTTAAAGCCTAAATTTATTTTTATTAATTTATATATATTTTCTGTATACTCACTAAATCCAATTCTAAAAACATTCCCTATTGTATATTATACCATAACAAAAATAAGTATTTCTAGTTTCCCCAGGGTTCAAAACAATATTCAAACTTAAAAACAGGAAATTAAGAAGGTAACTTATCAATGTTGAATTATATGGGGAAAAAAATACTGTGATAACCATTTTCTATTTATAATATATTATATACATATGGTTATTTAGTTAAAAATAAAAATATAGTTATTTATATAACCATACATATATTGTATTTCCAACAAAATATATTGTGATAACCACTAGGGCTGGGCAATAAAATTATAAATTGCAATACAGCAGTCACTGCAGACAACCAAATATCAAATCCAACTGAAAATTCAATTTACTGGGAATCTGCAGGACTACTGTATTTCAACACACACTTTGACTATTACACTAGCCAGAAATTTGCATCAGAAAGACAGCAGTGTTTACTAAATGACAGACACTGATGCAAGCAAGGCAGGCAACACATAAAATTAAAATGGCTATAAAAAAAATCATGCTATTTGAGCATTTTCTTTGTGGTATGGCAATTCAGAAATTGTTACATTTAAAGGGGAAAACATTTTCCTTTGCTAATATTCCACATTGTTAATGTGAGAAAATATCAGGTCCATGGTATTATACAGTGCTTCAACCTTTAAGGTGATTTGAGAGCATCAAGATAAATCAAATATACATTTTTGTTCAAAATAATCACAATATCAATTTAAGTCCATATCATACAGTTCTGCCCCAAACTAGGTGTAACCCTACAGAGGACTCAAATTTCAAATTTGGATCACTGATTGCATATAGTCTTAAATATAATAATTACTATAATAGTAAAGTGGGAAGTTAGAAAATCATAACCAAGCAAAGTCAGGGAACAACTACATTTTTAAAACAGTCAGTGCTATGACATAAAAAGAGCACCATTCAGGATGTAATTGTGATCTGAACGATAGCTTGCCTTTTACCCAAGAAATCCGAATTAAATTTATATTTTTTTCTTTAACCGTACAATTTCTTCACTGTTTTTGTCATGTGCCCAAGCTGCACCATGTAGAAGTCAGTTATCGAGTTTCTTTGTATACAAAATTCTTTTTTTTATTCTGGTGCAAAGATTACCTTTCCACATTCAGAGTTTCTCATCTAGACAGTCAGTATTTTAAATATATTAAAATGTATATATTCAACAACAAAAAAATAGGAATTTTACAACATACAGTCTAGTTAACTATGCACTCCTTTATAACTGAAACAATTATCACTTGAAATTGACAAACAGAGCACAGACTTGGCAATATAATATGAAACACTTAAAACCTTCACGTTTTAGAGTTTAACCATCTCAATCAAGTTCAAATATTGCAAATCAATTTGCATTTAAGTTCTGACAATGGCACCAAGGGCATTTATGCAGTTGCTGCTCTGACTATGTTTACTTATGGGGGATTTTACAGTTTTGAAATGTAGTCATTCTTTCTTATATTAACATTCTTGTCAAGTTAAACAGGCACTCTTTATGAATCTGTATATTTGATATTCAGTTTCTCTTTAAGGTCTTTAATTTTTTCTTAAATTGTCCTACTAGTTAAAAAAAAGAATCTCCATGTTGCACAGTACCTGGAACTGGGTTATCTCAATTCTTATTTTATATACATATATATATATATATAT
>JANRMT010062792.1:3871637-3915498 GCA_026402145.1 Polypterus bichir lapradei | reverse complement strand
AACACATTGAATGAGGAGGTGTGTCCAAACTTTTGGCCTGTACTGTAGGTACAAACTGTTTAAAATGGTTGGGAAACAAACCCACAAACAAACAGACAAAAGACATGCATATATCCTCAGTACAAATTGAAGCAGCTTTCAAATGTGAACAAAGAAGAAAACAAACAAAATGGACATTTTCACTTAATTGTGGTCAGCTCCAAGGCAATAAAAAGAAAGGCACAAGAAATCCCCATTAGTGTGTCTAGGACTGTAAAGTATTGTATTGTACGTGCTTTAAAGGATGGCACTGTTTCAGTTGGTACTAAAGATTAGTGGTGTTACCTGTCTTTATGGAAACATGCGTTTGACACAATTTGCAGTGCACACTACTGTTTCTTGTCAGACTTTGTACAGCCAAAATATCTCCACACTAACAAGTTCTTCAGACCCTTCTTTTCAATAATTTAACTTGGGTTGTGTCCACTGGGGTGTCTTCTCCAGTAACACTGATTTTTTTCAGCTATCATTAACATTTTCTGCTGTCACTTTCTCTCTTCCTCGCTCACACACAGCTGCCGCAAACCAAACATAAGTACGTGTGCATCATTCAAACCTAATTTGGCTGTAACTTTATTTCAGCCACATGATTGGCTCGGCGTGGTGCAATACTCATTATCATTGGCTTGTCAAAACAAGGATAGAATGAGTTTTACTGGCTTTCTATTGATCATGTCTTATGTTTTGTACTGCAATAAGCGTCTATCATTTTTTTCACCCAGCCCTAATAAGTAGGTAATTATAACTGTTGGAATGGTTTATGCTAATATGGAGGGAAAAAAAACAAAAAAACAAACAACTTTTCCCACAAACGTCACTTATTCACAACAAAAACCATACATAGCAGGGGTGTCAAACTCAAGTTCTATGGACCAAACCCAGCCAAAAACATTGAACCAATGCAATAGCCATCCCAATTTTTCTCTCAAAGTGTTGCCAAACTTGAAAGGGAAGAGTACAGTGTGGCCGGCATGGAAGGGAGAAATGTTTACATGCCATAACAATGATCTACATGATTGTGCAGCACACCATGGAGGGGAATTTATTCATTAGTTACTTTGGTACCATTTTGGTACTGGTACATAGATCTGAAAACTGGCATTGATACCAAAGTTGAAATTTAGCATCGATCCAACACTACTGCCAGTATTAACTTGTTTTCACTGTAAACTCTTTAAATACAGGTACATTTTGGAAGAAAATAGTGGAATCCCCACAAAGCCTCTGAACAACTCACCCCATATAAGAACACCAATTTCCCTTAACTAACTTTGCTTATTTTAAGATGCATTATAACTGGCACATGGGTACAACATATGTGCATTAACACTTGGGATTTAGCAATACAGTAAACGATTAGTGAAAGGGTTGACATAGCATAATAACCAATCTCACATGCTACTTTAAATGCCCTTTCAATTTTGACAACATGAATCATACTTTTCCTTCTCTTAAAGCACAACATGAACGAACAATTACTGTGACAAGAAATATGGTTTTGCCATTTTCAGTATATTCTACATAATCAGCATGTTGTAGTCTAAAGGTTTTTAAAAAAGTGAGAAAAAAAAAAAAAATCACAAGAATTCACTATAAAGGACACTGAAAGAAATTTGTTTTAATAAGAACGGTAACTGTATTTTTATCAAGTGTCTCAGAATTACTCCTACCAACTGCACTAAAACAACAACTAAGCTAATATCCCACCTCAGAGTAGGACATGAGGGGAAAAAAAAAACAAAAAAAAACCAACAACGCACATTAGTCTCAACCCCAGCAAGGAAAAGGAGGTTGCATCTTTAATGGCATCTCTTGACTGAAATTAACACGGATAATCTGTAGTTATTTTGATACTAACCCAGAGGCTTAACCACAAAGACAATGATAATAACATGCAAACTGAATGTACATTAAGCCTGCTAACAGGCACATTTATTTTAGAATGAACAATGCACAGCTGTATTTTCAAAAGTTTGGGAATGCCTTGTAAATTAACAGTTTCAATGAAACTAGCCACAGCCATTTCTACACCATTACAGAAGTTGCATCCACACTCACACTTCCTATTCCTCTTCCAGAGTCACATGATGTTTCAAGAAGACTTGTAAGATGTAAAGTGAAGGTTTGATGGGTTTGTGGAATGCAGAGTTTAGTGTATCTGTGTGATATACCGTTGTTAATAATCCATCCAGCCCCACTTTTCATGGTAATGTGCTGGCCACTACAATAAAGTTTGCACTCATGATTGCCAGTGTGTTGACTGTGATATCATCTCTTGTGATTGACATATGCATACTCACCCACACTTAGGGCAATCTTTATTTGCGTGCCAATTTGCATGAATGCAGGTTGTTTTAACATTACCTCATGTAGAGTTGTGGGGAAATGTATAAATCTGCGCATTTTAAGGGTGTTTAAAGTCTGGTGCAAAATTGACAAAATTTTGGGATACATACCCAAATCATTCCAAAAAGCATAATGTTAAATGTTTTAACTTCCTCCAACAAGTTAAATTCTTCCAATGCTTATCCACATTGATGGGTCAATAATGTAAGGTATCACAATATTAGAATGTTAGGAATATTCTTCCATAACTATCAAATCAATATATGAGTTGCTGCCCGGCATTTCAAAAACACTCCATCTTTCGCAGGATGTGCAGGTCAATTACCTTTTCAATTTACACCATCTTCTGCCAGCTCCTGTACAAAGAACAACGAGACTGCCTATAACTCTTTTATTTAACAACTTAAGAAAATTAACTATGATCACCTTCAAAATTGTTCCCTTCGAAGCTGACACAGCAGAATACGATGCTGCCAACGTTCAAAGCAATTCTGCAGTTCACGTTCTAAAATGTTGTTGAGATCCTCCGTTTTTGCTTCTACAGACAAAAAAATGGGTTCCTTTGAGCACAGATTTGTACCATTCAAAAACACGTGCACGAGACATACACTCTTCATCACAAGCCTCAGTCAATAATTGAAATAATAATTGAATTGAATAACTGAATTTCCATGCATTACTTCAGTTTCATGAGATACTTGATGTTGACTAGCTGTTCACTCTTCCACTCCAATATTTTCTGAACGAGGGTAAGAAAACGTCTATATTTGAACACACAGCCACTTGTACTGAGTGAAGCAATCGAGTTTAAGCTATTCTCACAGTGAAGAGTTAGAACATGTTCTATAACCATCCCTTTGTTTCTCCCCTTCCACTCTTGATTCCCAAGCTATAGGGTTAGTCTCTTTATTTTTGCATTGGACCTCTAATACTTAACTGTTAAAATTAGATTACAGGGGGTCCTCAGGTTACAACGTTTCGACATACGTTTCAAGTTTACAACATTCACTCCCATAAAAACTTAAAAAAATTGAGACATGAGAAGGAATAAAGGTAAGGATTTTTTTTTTACACTCATTTTTTTTGTTACTACAGTACAGTGTACAGTACAGTATATTTATGTCCTTTTCCTTTTTCTGAGGCTTAGATTTTGTGTTTTTTATGATATAGATTATGACTTTGCAAATGTGTTAAGATAGGTAAGTTACTTAGGCTAGAGTGTGTTTCGACTTACATCAAAATTCGGGTTACAACACTGTTGTAGGAACGGAACTGTGTCGTAACCCGAGGACCCCCTGTAGTTGGTTTATACACTAAAAGGACAGTTGAACGACAGTTAATCATTAACACCACTTGTTAGTAGGCAACATATCTCTCTAGTATAATAAAAAAATCTTGGGAAACGAGACTTTTTATCCTGCAACGAGATGTGATCTTTTGAAGAGAGACACTTTCACGTCCCGCGAGACAAGACAAGAGATTTAACCACGCCTGGGGCCAGAAATAAAAGACAAAGTAGAACGTCGTAAAGAATTCAAAAATGTCCAAAATTTCAGAATTAACAATATAGGCATATCAAAAAGTCCAGTTCTAAGTCCAAAGAGAGCATTACCTCTTAACACAAAAAACGTGTACAGCTGAGGTCAGAAGTTTACATACACTTAGAGCGAATTCTTTAAAACTCACTTTATAACCCCTACGAAGATTTTATACTAAAAAACTATAAACTTGACATATATAGTTTAAGACATCTGTTTTGTGAAGGGCAAAAGTAATTTTTTCAACAATGTTCAGAGTATTTCACTTCTTATTCACTATATCATCATTCCAGTGGGTCACAAGTTTACATCCACTTTGTTAATATATGGCAGCATTGCATTTAAAATAGTTTAACTCAAGCCAAACACTCTGGGTAGCCTTCCACAGGCTTCCTAATATAAGTAGCTGGAATTCTGGACCAATTTTCAATTAGATTGAGGTCAGGTCCTTGTGATGGCCACTCCTATATCTTGACCTTGTTGTCCTTGAGCCATTTTCCACATCTATGTTTGGATATGCTTGAGGTCACTGTCCATTTTGAAGACTCATAAGCGACTGAGCTTCAACTTCTTTGCTGAGCTCTTGAGTTGTTGCTGCAGTATATCTACATAATTTTCCTTCCTCATGATGCCATCTGTTTTGTGAAGTGCACCAGTCCCTCCTGCAGCAAAGCATGCCTACAACATGATGCTCCCAATCCCATGCTTGACGGCAGGGATGGTGTTCTGTTCTTTGGCTTGCAATCCTCACCCTTTTTCCTCCAAACATAATAATGGTCATTATAGGCAAACAGTTTGACTTTGAATTCATCAAACCAGAGGACACTTCTCCAGGAGGCAAGATCTTTATCCCCATGTGCTACTGTAAACTGCACTCTGGATTTTTTATGGTAGCTTTGGAGCTGTGGCTTCTTTCTTGCTGAGCAGGCCTTTCAGGTTATGTCAATATCGGACTAGTTTTACTGGTGATATAGATACTTGTCTACCTGTTTCCTTCAACACCTTCACAAAATCCTTTACTGTTGTTCTGGGATTGATTTGCACTTTTCATGCCAAAGCAAGTTCTTCTCTTGGAGACAGAATGCATCTCTTTTCAGAAGCTAATTGTCTAATTGTCTGAAGGCTTCACATCATTTTCTGGAATTTTCGTGTTGTTTAAAGGCACAGTTAACAATGGGTATGTAAACTTGTGACCCACTACAATTGTGCCATAGTCAATAAAAAGTGAAATAATCTGTCTGTGGACATTGCTGGAAAAAATTATTTTCGCCCTGAGAACAACCTGAGAAGCATGAAGACAAAAAGAGCAGTGCATAACCCAAATCAAAGCAGAAGAAACAGAGACAGCTAAACATACATCATGATTCAATCCCAGCTTTGAGAAAATTGAAAGGTAAAATAGATCTATCATCTTTTTTAGGTATTTTTATATACTTCAGCAGAAAACAATGTTTGGACTGTCGGCCAAAGCAGTGGCAGAGCCAACTGGGGTTTCTCCAGTAAATGGGTTTATATCAATTAGAAATCTAACATGTCTACTGCAAGCAAAGCAGAAAGAATTTGATGCCTCAGTATCAGATATAATAGGTTGGTCTAAAATTAGCCAACTAACAAATTGGGTTTATAAAAAAAAAAAAAAAAAAAAAAAAAAAAAAAAAACTGTGACATGATTGCTTTTGGTTGGTTGTGTGTCCTGCAACACTCTGGTGAATATTTGCTTGCCGTCATGCTCCTAGCATTACGTTAGAAAAGCAGAACAGTCAGTACAAGACTGACAAACTTGTATGTATGATACTTTAACTGGATCTCCGGCATTTATGCAAAAGTTTTACATCAAAAATAGCTAAAGAGATGATAGACCTAGCCAATTTTTTTTTTTTTTTTCTTTTCCTCTTTTCAACCTCTGGCTTTGGCAGCATTTGTGGTAACATTTAAAAGAATGACCAGACTAAAAAATGAAGACAGACATGAAAGACTTTGGGATTTAAAATAAAATTGCCATATAATAAAAGGAATGCTGCCTCTTTTCATATTCACTTTCTAAATATGGTGATATCAAATACTGAAAGTGAAATATGAATAATTATAGACCAAAGTACCTGAATCACACTGGATCTGGGACTGAAACAATCAAAAGTGGGGGACTCCATAAAGTGAAAGAGTTTTCTATTTTATCCATAAATAATACACGGTAATGACAATACTATAGCACCCCGGGTCTGAATGGGAGAGAGACACACTCCTCCAGTGGACGTGCGCTGTCCGAAGGAACAGAAATACCTAAAAGAAGCCATCTATAAAAGTAGCCAAACAAGTAGCGGGTAAAAAGGGGTGTAAATACCTGAAAAAGCTGGCATTGAATCGTAATTTCTTTTAAACCTGGATTAAGGTTATGCACTGCTCTTTTTGTTTTCATGCTTCTTGTTTGTTTGCACAGTCTTCATGTTTGTATGCTACTGCATTTGCATTAGCTGTTTCAAATTTGTTTTTGCATTTTCTCGTTTACTTTTCCACATTCAGTTTGCATTTGCGCTTTCTGGTTTGTTTGCATTTTCAATTTCTTTTTGTGTTTTCTGATTTGTTTTTACATGATTTAATTTGTTATTGTGTATTACACTTCAAGGCCACCATACATATCAGGAAAGGCAGGCAACAAGTCACTCTGGCTGTTCCAATTAAGGCTAAGGAAATCCTGTCCATTTCTGGTGATACCAAGGCAACTGAACTAAAAAGCTGGACTGAAGCTCAACATTGCAAGGATGTACTTACTATATTCAGAAAGGAATTGCGTTATATCAGGGTGTGAATTGAATAATATATCTCTTCAGTACTGCGTGCAAGGCAAAGAAAGTACCTATATTGGAAACTTCATTTCTAAAATAGGTAGGCAAGAAGTTTTCTTTCAGTTATCACAATAGGCCATCTGTCACCCTCCCTGAGACATTCCATTCAGAGGTACACTAAATGGAGCTTTTGACAAACAGCTGAGCCACAGATTCTGGAGATTAATGTGGATTCCTTCCCTTGCTATGAAATGGTCAACAAACTCTGTAGAGAGATCATTTTTCAAATCATGTTATGCAAACAAGAAATGAGCTTGTAAAACTCTACCTTTATGATATTTTGCTGGAGATTCCTGTAAGAACATGGCATGCACTGGCTTTTGTCATGTTTCATTTCATCTTTAATCACATGAATATGAGTCCTATACTGCAGATAGTGCTTAGCAGAATCTATTTAAAGTGAATAGAAAAATGTGTTTAGGGGTGCATTATAAAATGAAAATGCGGGTATCTGTCAATAAGATGGAAAGAAAAAATGAATGTTGGATTCAGTGTCAAATTATTTCTAATGTGCTTGGCTAGTAGTTCTTCACCTTTATTCCTCCAAAGTTTGCCAGTGTCCACTAGAATATCAGAGCTCCACTACACAGATATTTACCCGCTAGCATGTTTTCTGGAATCTTGATAAACATGGTTTCATTACAAACTTTGTTATTACACTGCCTATCCAATCCCACTACCACACTAGCATGAGACAAAATTTTAAAGCATTTAAATAGAATCCCTGAAGCCTAAGGAAAAAACTTGTAATCCTGGCCCACCTTAAATCCCTTCACACCTCTCCATCAGCGTCTTGTGTTTTGTAAATGTGTCGATCAGCACAAAAAGTTCTCCCAGCTCAAGACACGGCTCCTTATACAACTCCAGGAACCTCACATGCAGATAAGATAAATGCAGTGTATCGTTATTTGCAATACATGCAATTCATGTGTAATCTGTGTCTCCAAAGATCTGGGTAAGTGTAGGATGAAAGGAAATGTGAGAAATGCAAGAAATGCTGAACACAAACCTAAAGTAGAAACTTTTTCCATGTTATACTAATAATGATGTGACGTGTATAATGTCTGAAGACTTTAGGCCTAATATCAAATAAACACATATTCTTGAGTAAAAGTGCACAACAAAAGAAATAAACGAAAACATTTCATTTACATGTTGTTGGCAATGAGTAAAAACCCAAGCTCAAATGTCAATTGACAGGAACTTTATACGTGTTCTTGAATGGTGTAGAGGTAAAAACCCCTGCCTTATAACCCAAAGGTCCTGGGTTTGAGACCAGGCGCCTTGTGTTATGAGTAGTGAGCTGCTATTATTATTACTATAATAAAAACATACATTTGATTTGAGTCAACACCACCCAGTGTCAATTTTGTCTACTTATAAAAGTAATCGTTTGTTTTTTATTATTCAGTTTTATTCTCTCAGTGACGTTCACGTGGTACAACAAACTTGCCTCTCCCCCTCTGAGTTGATGGCATTTATCTCCATTTATCTCTCGGTCTCAAATGAAGTAACATGCATGATATGCACAGGGCTTGAATTTAATGAGTGATGGAGAGAGGTTATCACCACTGACTAGGGATGTGCGGTGTATCAGTACTGAAAAAGTACAGAAAGATCCAGGTTTTTAAAATGGTACTATAACAGAAATGTGATACTTTCATCACTTAAAGTAAACAGATCAGTAGATGAAGGACAAATACTGCTTAAAATCAATACTAGAAATAAAAATTAAAGCATTACACAGTAATCCCTCCTCGATCGTGGGGGTTGCGTTCCAAACCCCCCCGCGATAGGTGAAAATCCGCGAAGTAGAAACCATATGTTTGTATGGTTATTTTTATATATTTTAAGCCCTTATAAACTCTCCCGCACTGTTTATAAATATTCCCCGCAGAGTTATACAGCATAATCCCTTTGTATTCTCTTAGATATTAGGTAAGATTCATTGAAATTATGTATATAAACACACTGTTTATATACAGTAAAACCTAAATATTATTTTAAAGATATTGAGTGTCTCTGATATCACATATGTTACAGCCATTACGATAGACAGGTCACCAGCAATAAATACGTACAATGCAAGAAAAATAGTATACAGTAAATGTGTGTACAGTGACACTAAACGTACATACATGTACTAAGCACTGTAAGAAGAAAATTAATTATGGTTACTCACCAACAATGACACGATGACTTGTCCGATAACAATGAGTTTAATTTTACTGCACAACAAAGGAGAGCGTTACAGCCCTTGTAAAGGAGCCACTTCAGGCGATTGTGTAGCACTGCCGTTGTTCTTCTTCTGGCAGTCTTCAATCCAAATCCCTAAAGCAGATTCCATCCAGACTACTGCCTTATTACATCCACTTACAACTCGTTTTGCACCCTGGTTAAAAGGACACTGCAGCCGTAGATCTTATATTCCTTTCCTACTTTTTAAATAAAAAGAAAGAACCGTAGCCTTCAACAAATCCAAAACGTTTACCTTTTCGGCAATCGTTAACATCTTCTTCTTGCGCTTGAGCACGGCCCCTGAAGTAGTAGCAGATTGTTTTGGAGCCATAATGAAGGGCTTGACTATGCACAAAGATAAACACTAAAGAGCACAACTCTTTACACAGCGAAACACGTTGATGCTGAATGAGTGAGACGAGACTTCCTGGTTAACACTGCATTCAGCATGCAGGAACTCAACTGCGTGCTCTGATTGGTTAGCTTCTCAGCCATATGCCAATAGCGTCCCTTGTATGAAATCAACTGGGCAAACCAACTGAGGAAGCATGTACAGGAAGTAAAAAGACACATTGTCCGCAGAACCTGCGAAGCAGCGAAAAATCCGCGTTATATATTTAGTTATGCTTCATATAAAATCCGCGATAGAGTGAAGCCGCGAAAGTCGAAGCGCGATATGGCGAGGGATTACTGTACTACTGCTAAAATGATTCAGTAAAAATGATTGTTCAGAATATTTTCATTTATACAGACTGTTGTAATGATAAAGTTTTGAACCCAAGTTTCTCACAAAACCTCTATTGGGGTTTGCAACATTTACTATTAAGAGATTTATGTTTACAGAAGTCATCAGCAAGTTAATACCTAAAAGTAATATTTAATGAACAAGTCAAAGAAATTAAAATTTCAAATGTCACAAACACCTGATACTTTCATTTTCCAGAAAACTCCCTCTTTTTATGGACCCAAATTCCTGGCTACCTTGGTAAATCAAACATATCATACTATTTCTGAATTTCTATAAAACAACCTCCATCCTGTTGTTTCCAAGGTAATCAGGTATTATTTTGTCTATAAAAAGTCAACAAAACAACATAATTTGCTAACACATCACTTTCAGCAAATACTGACAAACTGACTAGAAACTGTAAAGAGCAGCAACCAAGTGGAGCACTGCAGTAATGAGAATGTTCAGCTTTGAAACAGCAAAATAAAATATTTAGTATTAAAAAAAGGAAGTATGCAGACCTTCAAAATTTCATAAACAGACTACATTCAATTAAGCATACCCAGGACAGACTTCAGAATGCAGTTCTACATACAAAGAACCATGAGAATCAGGGATTTGTACTTTTTCATAATCATGCTTTTATAAGAAAAAAAAAGAAATTAAAACAAACATCAAATGGATACAATATTAACAAAATCATGAAGATGAACATGTTAATGAAAAATGCACTTCCAGAGATTAGACAGAGGAGAATCAGGTGTTTGCATCTACAGACTAATGACAGTTTAGCTGCTGTGGTGCTTAAAAAGAACATCTTACAATGTATAGAGGAAAGAGTTAGAGCAGACAGAGCAAAGAAAAGAAATATATAACATGTAAGTTGAATGTTCAAACATGAGATTTTATAAAGTTAGCTGAAAACAAAAGCCATCATTGCCAAATTTTTTTGTGGGGTATGATATTGGTGGAGTACAATTTAAATTGAACAGCTTAAGAAATAAAATGCCCAAAATAATAACCCTGCATCAGATCTATTAGAAATCAGAGTCAAATGTTTAACGGAAGATCTTTTAGAGTTCCAAAGAAAATCGAAAGAATGGATACGAAAGGGAGACCAAATATGAGGGAAGAGTTCAAGGATTGAGCTAAAAACTAAAGCATCAAACATTCCTTTGAAAATTTTCAGACTGGGAATGAAAAGACAAAGGAAATTTTTTAACACTATAATCCTTGAAGCCTACAAAAACTTGTTATCCCGGGCCACCTTAAATTCCCTTGCACCTCCTCATCAGCATCTTTTGTTTTGCAAATGTGTCGATCAGCACCTGCAGCAAGCGCGGGATTACGAGTTTTTTTTCTAGGCTTCAGGGATTCTAGAGTTAAAGAGATTTAGAGAGTCGTCTGTCAACCTTGACAACACCTGTGATAGTTGGAAACATCCATATTTTGAACAAGGGCACAGACGGCAGTACCAAGATGTTTAAACAAGATCACTCTGGAATGGACAGAGGAAGAAGGGCCTTTTCTCTTACGTGGTTCAATGAGGAGCAGAATATTTAGTCAAATTTTTTTGTATCCTGCAGATTAAGAAAAATGTGAAATCAGATGGGGATTTGCGTAAGAAAAAGCAGAATATCATCAATATACTGGGAAATCTTACTGTGTGTGATGTGAATAATGAATGATATGATAGTTCATGTCAGATTTGCTTGAGGCTCCAGAGAGACTGAAAAGTGGAAATGAGGTGAAATTCTTGCCTGGCACCTTTATATGAACAGGAAAGATCAAAATATTTGTGTCTGTGAGTAAGATGGTCGTGGGAGAAGGGAAAAGCAGTTTTAATCATTAACAAACCACCACTTAAATCCTATTCCATCCAAGACCTGTTGCCAAATACCCAACTGGTACAATCAAAGACCTTCTCTGTCTCCTGAAAGGCTAAGATAAAAGGACAAGATATAATTGGTGTTATATGAAAATATGGAGTGATAGAGTAAAGTCAGATTAAGAAGAGTGCATCAATTATTGAACCGTTCTCTGAAGGCAGTGAGCAAACACTTTCGTCAACAATCTGGCATCATGTTATAAGCGATAAGGAGCTAAGAGTCACAAGTTATTTGCCCTGTTTGAGGGAAAAAAGCATATTCACGACTTGATTAATGCAGGGGGTTCCACTAAGATATGGAGATGGTGGAATTAAGCATTTGATAAGGTGGGAGAGGTATCAGATTCCATACTGTGGATACATGTTTAAGCAGCAATCATTAAAGGCCAGGGGCTTTCCCAAAAAGTAAGGGAATCCTCCTCAAAATCAAAGAGAGAGAGACTGATGCATCCAGCATATAGGCTTTCTCAGTTGACAACCTAGGGTAAACCAGATTATCTAAAAATTAACAGTTGAAGGAGAAGTATTCGAATGATCTGTGAATACTTCAGTATAAAAAACAAACTCTTATTGATCTGTTTCTAATTGTAGAAATTGAAGCAAAAGTGTCATACGGGCAAAGTCTTAATGTCTGTAATTTGAATGACATAGCATCACAATACTAGAAGTTTTGTAGTTGATGCTAACACTAGGCTTAGGCAATATTATCATTGGGAAATTTCCAGTTGTGGCCCACAACATTATTCTTGCTTTGAGACGATGATTTGCAAATGTACTTGCACAAGCTAGAAAAAAATGCAAGGTGAAGACGCTAACTAGAAACTATCAATCACTACTGAACTATTTAACAGTAGAATCCCTGAAGCCTATGAAAAAACTCAATCCCGTGCAACCTTAAATTCCACCGCACCTCTCCATTAGCATCTTTGCACTGTGAAGATGCGCTATCTGTTGTTATGGTTCTACCTTTGTCCAGAAACTGCTCCATAAGCTCTTTGATCACAGACTCGGAAAGTCTTTGCCCTGGGTTGTAACTAAAAATGCAGTTCTCAACAAAACGTTGCCAGATGTCTGAGATTACAGCAAATCTGTCATTTTCACACGTTCTGCAAGGGTGTTTTGTTGTCAAAGCGCAAATGCCTCAGCGGTCACGGGACATTGTATCATTGATTGCTGGTACAACAAATAGTTCTGAGCAGGCATCAACCACAGCATCCACTGTGGTCATCGCTGCTCTTGTGAAATGGAGATAAATGCCATCAACTCAGAGAGGGAGAGGCAGGTTTGTTGTATCACGTGAACATCACGGAGAGAATAACACTAAATAAAAAAACAAGCACTAACTTTTACAAGCAGCCAAAATTTACACCGGGTGTATAAGGCAGCGGTTATTACCTCTGTACCTTTCAAGAATACATATCAACTTTCTGTCGAACATTTGAGCTTGGGTTTTTAACTCATTGACAGCAACATGTAAATCAAATGTTTTTTCTTTTTCTTTGGCTATATTATTGAATAAAACCGCACATTTATTTGATATTTGGACTAAAGTCTTCACACATTATACACTTTACACCATCCTAAGTAAAACATGGATAAAGTTTGTTTTATCTATGTGCTCAGCAGTTCTTGTCATCCTACACTTACACAGATCATTGTAGACACAGAAGACACATGAAATGTATGTTTTCCAAATAATAATATATTATTTACCCTATATAAATCCAGGCACCTCACTGCTACATAAAGAGACTTGAGCTCTGAGAATTTAGCAACAGACTCAGCTCCATCATCGGGGGGGGGGTGGGATAGCAGGCTGCTTGTTGCTTGTGCTATTCAACACATTTGCAAAACAAAAGATGTTGATGAGGAGAGGTGCAAAGGAATTTAAGGTGGCCGGGGATTACAAGTTTTTTTTTTTGTAGGCTTCAGGGATTCTAATGTTAAAGATCACTGATTTTGTTTCCAAAAAGAAAACAAGTGCCGCTATTTGGCAGTTTTTTGGTGTTAAGCCAGACAAAAAAGGAGAGCTGGCAAATTTCAACAAAGTCACTTGTCGCACATGACAAAAAGACATAACAAAAGCTAGCAACACAACAAATCTATACTCTCATCTAAGAGTACATCACCCACCTGAATTCACAAAGACAAGCAACACTAATTCAACATCAAGACCAACACCAATGGGTTCAGACATTTCATGTCAGCAGTCCAAAACTCAGACCCAGGTACAACCAACTATTTTCAGAACGCTTGCAAAAAACACCAAATACAAACATGAGTTTAAGGTGGAAAGAAAGCACAAACGCAATCACAAGATACATTTCAAAAGAAATGGTTTGTTTACACACAGTGGAAAAAGCCTCTTCAAGGATATGCTTAACACATTTGACCATCAGTATGAGATGCCGAGCCATAAGTACTTTGCAAAAACTGCCGTCCAGAGTTTTTACAGTACAAGTTTACACAGAGGAGGAAGCAGCAATCAGGAAGTTGGATTTTGTTTCTCTAACAGACTTTAGGTCCAGTATGAATATGGAGCCATACATGTCGATAACCGCTCACTTTATAGACCCTGATTGTAAACTACAGTCAAAGTGTTACCAAACAAACCCCTCTCCCCCCCAAGGGGTACACTAAAGAGAACCTGGCTGATGGATTGCATGCTAAGCTTAATGAATGGAAAATTGAAGAAAAATACATAACCTGCATTACAACAAATAATGCAGCAAATACAACTGCAGCTGTAAGACAGCTAGGCTGGCCTCCATTTAATTGTTTTGGCCAAAATCTTAACGTTGCAGTGCCAAGCTTTTCATTGTGTGTAGCAAAATCACAAGTGTGTTTTCACAGCTGACAAAAGAGGAAAGATCTTCAGACCACTCAAGTTGAACTTGGCCTGCCGGAGAAGTCACTCATTTTGGTAAGCTGTTGGTAATTGAATTAAAGCAGCAACAGGGAATAAAAGAAAAAACATTAAGTAAATGATGCGCCGTCTGAGTTGGGACCCGCCACAAACGTAAATGACAGCTGCTTTGAGCACTTTGGGTGGTGAAGATTAATAAAGAGAAGACTGCCAAGCTTAAAAATATCACATTGTTCAGTTTTGGTGGAGTAACGGTGACAAGCTTGTGTGAGAAGGAAAGAATGTTAAGTCATCTCCCACAGTCATAATAGGAGCTTCATAAATAGCTTGTTTATTGATTTTAGTTTTGTTTAAAAAGGTTACGTTTCACGAGTAAATCTGCAACACTGAGTCAGGGAAGTCCTGTATTTCTAATAGAAAGGGGGCATTACAATATTACTTAATTTATAAGTAGCCTTGTTAAGCAGGATACTTAGCCTGAAGCTACGGTTACTTTTGTAAAACACACATTTACTTAAGACGCGCTTTTATACATGGGATAAAATATTTATTTCTGCAATCTGATGGCAGGGGGCGAGTATATTTGGCAACATACATTCATTGAACCCCACAACTGACAATATTTGCTTCACAGAGCAATTTGGCAGCACTCCAGAGCTGATCAGTCAGTGCCGTACATTTGTTGAGCAGCCAGCTCATGAGCACTGCTGGCCCCAGCAGAACTGCAGCCTCACTGTCTCTGGGATTCAGCCGCTGCACTAGACGAGCCTGCAATCATCAGCGTTTACCTTCGTGTGTTTGTTTGCAGCCAGTTCAAGTGCAGCTGGCTCGGGAATTCACTGAATTTCATCAATTGGCTTCAGTTGCACCTTAAACATATAATAGATTGTTGCAGTAGTTTTTTTTACAGTTCATTTGCAGTGTGTAAAATGATCAGTGTTGCAGTAATGGTGATGGTCTCTGCATGAGAAAAAAATGTGTTCCATTAAAACTTCACATTTTCTTTGTGAATTGTGACATCTACTTAAACTGCAGCTAAAAAGTATTTGGCGTCCAGGAGTGCATTAACCCCCAAGTATGTGTCGGTTTAAGGGTTAACTGTCATTGTTGAAACCTTGATATACACATTATAGTACAAACATCAACGTTAATACTTGGCACTAACTTCACTCGCTAAAACTTTCCTCTCAACAGACGGCGGAATCACAGCTCCTGTATGCTTGCGTTTCAGATACTCATGCATCACGATGGTGCTGCCGTGAAAAGAAAGCTCCGCTTTGCATAATCTGCATTCAACTTTTGTTTCTTTTTCGATGAAGTGCTCCCACACTTTAGAAAGTTTGTCTCATTTTTTTTCCCCATCTCCTTCCACCTCCTCTATCCAACTCGCCATTGCCATCATGTTTATTTTCCTCTACATTCTTCTCCTCAGACGTTCTTCTTCGTTGGTAGGACTGTGTGCAGTCTTGACAAACAACAACAAACGATACTGCCCCCAGACATTCATGTAGTGCATTGCAGTTACACAAACCAATGTGGTTCTTTGTGACTGGAGCCTCTATTGATGGTTCTGTTTATGACGCAAATTTTTTATTGTCAAGGCATCAACGATTTTTTGTAGTCAACGTCGTCAATTACGTCGACTAATCATTGCAGCCCTATGAAGTACACAGCTAGCATCAATTTGACATGTGCTGTGCTCTATACGTTCAGCTTGCAACGACCACAGTGTGGCATCTCATGTGTTCAACTTTCTCTAAACTGGTGCTGGCTGTAGTGCTGGACAATAAAATGATTGATTTTGTGAAAAATAGTTTTTCAATAATTAGCTTTTGGCATAAAATTAGATAAAATGTTCACCTATTTTATACTGTATATACAAAAATAGCCCAGGAATGTGGCCTATCACGCAGCAAACAGGCTTAGCTAAATGTCAGCTGCCAATCATGCTGTACAAAAACCATATACATATGGTAATTAACAACAACAGGATCATGAGTTTATGGAGAGATGGTGTGCAAAGACGACCACCTGGAGCAGGGGTTTTCAAACTAGGTGCTGAAGACCCACTGTAGCTGCTGGTTTTGGTTCCAGCCAGATTCATAATCAGTGATAACACTGATCTCACTTAATTAGCTGTTTTTTCCTCTTCTCTCACTCTATATTCAGAAAAGCACACCAGCAATGCTTAACTCTCTTTTGTTGATTTCATTATATTTTGCCCTTTCTTTAAGGTTAAAAAGAAAAAATATATTATTCCCATATAACTGCTTGGTTCATTTAAAAACTTTTTTTTTTTTTTTTTTAACCAAACTTAGTTTTCTAATTTCCGCATTGTTCCCAAAACACAGAATCTGGGAAATAACGGTTCACTTAATAGCTCATGTACTTGAAGCCATAAATAAGTGACCAGGAGATGGAAGAACTGATACACAGACAATGATGACTGTCCAAAAACAGAACTCTGGTTCATTCCAGGGGTGTCAAAAGCCATTTACAATAATAATAATGTCTTGCAAATATATACACATTTCAATTCAAGAATGTTAACAAAAAACAGAAAGGCAAGTGCTGTTACAATAATTACTATGGCTCAAAATCAAAAGGACTTTTCTTAATCCATCATCCACAGAAAGTTCACAAAGAATGAAGAGAAGAGCTTAAAAAATAAGTGAAAAAAAAATTTAAAATGAGCACCCATAACCACAAATTTCCACCCAAAAATAAATACATATTTTAGACCCGAGCAGCCAGCAGTACAGAGCTCTTCCAGAACCCTGACTGAGACCTAAAAAATGCAAATGAACCATCGACTCAGGCAAGTTTGTTGTACCACATGAACATGACGTAGACAATAAAAGTGAATAAATAAATAAACAGGCCAACTTTTACAAGAAGCAAAAATTTACACCTGGTGTTACAGACTCAAATTAAATGCATGTTTTCATTACATAATAGTAATAATAATAACAGCAGCTCACTACTCCAAACAGGGAGAACCCAAGCTCGAACCCACAACCTCTTAATTACGAGCAGCAGTTCTTACCTTTGCACCAGCCAAGCAGAGATGTCTGTTCTCTGTTGATTGATATTTGGGCTTGGGTTTTTACTCATTGACAGCAACATGTAAACTGAATGATTTATTTTTCACTGGTTATATTCTTGAATAAATGCACACTTGTTCCGTTATACTTTTGTGAAAATGTTTATTTAATATTTGGACTTCAGTCTTCACACATTATACACTTCACATCCGCATTTAGTCATTATTACTATAACTTGGAAAAAAAAAAAAAGTTTGTTTTAGTTATGTGTTCAACATTTCTTGCCTCACATTTCCTGTCTTCCTACAGTTACCAGATTGTTGTAGACACAGCACAAATGGAATGCATGTGTTCCAAATAGCGATATATTTACAATATACAATTCCAGACACCTCACTGACAGATAAAAAGACTTAAGCTGCCTCGGTGCTTGATGAGTGAGGAGGGTGGCTGCTGCCAGTGCTTGTTTTACACATTTACAAAACAAAGACACTGATAAAGAAGTGCGAAGGAATTTAAGGTGGCCCGGAATTGCAACTTTTTTCGCAGGCTTCAGGGATTCTAGTGTTAATACAAACACAATAGACTTCATAGCCATAACACCCGGCAATAATATGAAATCTAGATCATTGCTATCATATGTAAAAAATGTACTACCTTAAGACTACAAAATGTCAACAAAAGTTCAGAAGCAATGTTTTTATGACCAAACAATGAACTTTGTGAGCTGGAAAGTCAAAGGTCTCAATCATGAATTAAACAGAAAATATTCACTCACTTAATAAGTTTAAATGCCAAGATAGTATTTTTACAGTAGGATCACATTAATAAGTAAGGATCAGTTTGAGTTGCAAATGGCTTGGAAAGGCCAAATTTGTCACACCAGCTAAATAACGAAAAGCAGGGATGTAGTAATCCTAAAACACAGAATTATCCTATTTGTAGAGTCCAATGTAACATGTGATCCTGAAGGGCAATATGCCATTGTGATTGGCAATTTATTTAATACTAAAATGATTCTGGTAAATATTTATGCACCTAACGTGGATGATAAGAGATTTCATCCAAATGTATTCACACCTAATCCTAATGTGAACAATCATAAAATTATAATGGCCTGAGACTTTGTGTTTTAAATCCAGGCCTGGATTGGTCTTCAGCTACAAAGGCAGTAACACCTAATACTCCAAAAAATAATTACAGTTTGTAATGTATCAGAGCTTATCAGACCCGTGGAGGTTTTTACATCCTAACTTTAGGGTATATTCCTTCTTCTCACAAGTTCATCATTGTTACACAAGAATTGATTATTTCTTCATAGACAATTTTTTGCCCATTATCAAATCGTGTAAGTGCGACGCTATTGTTCTCTCCGACCGCGCCCCTCTGATTGTGGAGCTTAAATCACTATGACCTATACAATCATCTCGTAGCTGGCATCTTAACCCCCTGTCATTAGCTGATAAGCGCTGTACAGAATTCATGTCCAAGAAAATTGATTGCTAGATACTCTTAGTGCTGTGGAACTGGGTAAACCTCTGATACTCTCAAAATTACTAGACGTTATAAACTCACTTTAAAGTGTGAAAGCAGCCGGCCCTGATGACTTCCCATTGGAATTTTAAAAAACATTTTCAAATGAGTTTGTCCACTATTAGCAATGTTTACAGAAGGCAAAGAAAATTCTAATCAAACTTTCTGCCAAGCATTAATTTGGCTTTCCTAAGAAAAAAAGGACTTGCTACAACATGCACAGACCAATCTTACTCCTGAATAATGACGTTAAGATACTAGCTAGAAGGACTGGAAAAGTGCTTCCTTCTGTAATAGCATGACTAAACCAGATTTATTAAAGGCAGACACTTATCTTCTAAATCTTCGACATTTATTTAATATAAATCTAACACTCCAGAGATCTTCGTATCTTTGGACACAGAAAAAGCATTTGACAAGGTTGAACAGGACTACATATTCACCACATTGCACAAATTTGGGTTTTGGCCCAAACATATGTATGGATCAAACTACTCTTATACTAGTCCAGAAGCCTCAGTTAATTTCATCAACATTATTTCAGACTACTTCAAACTAGAATGCAGTTGTTGACAAGGATGTCCTCTATCACCAGTGCTCTTTGCAATCACCACTGGCTATTTACTTTTGAATTTCAATAGAGAAAAAGGGGATTTTCAGAGAAGGCCTTGAACAGAAAATACCATTATATGCAGATGATATGGCACTGTATACTGTATATCTGACCCACAAAATTCCATGCCATCAGTCCTAAAAGCACCATTTTCAAATGATATCTGGACTCAAAATTAATTAGAATAAATGGGTGCTGTGTCTGAAGGCTGGGGCCATTGATGAAAGTATCAGAGGAGAGGACTGGTTCACGGCAATACCTCCCCTGTAACACGAGAGAGTAACCCCTCTGCATTGCATCGGGGCCACAAGCTTGGAAGCTCAACCCTGCTGGGGGCCATGGAGGAGAGAAAGAGAGAAAACCAAGAAAGAAATAAAGAAAAAGGGACTGAGCATTGTTGTGCTGTGCTCTAAAGTTGGGAGCTGGGGAATAGAGCTGGCCCACGAGGAAATAAACTGTGTGCCGCTTTTGGACTTGTGTCTCTGTGCCGGTCTGTGTCCAGGTTTGGGGAGCTGTACATCGCTGTGGCTTTCACAGTGCTTCTACCAGTGAACACTCTAGCACACAATACTAGACTGGATACCTTCCCATTTATCTAAGCAGATCAGTTTAAACACCTAGGGGTAAATATCACAAGTAATTATAAAACTTTTTCAAAAAAAGTTTGCTTCCCATTGAAGACCAAGCATGTGTATATTCATTGATTTGTGTCAATGTCCAGGTCTTTATGGTCTCTTTATTTGTTGCCCAGTAATAAAAGTGAAAGTTAGGTACTGCCATGCCCCCCTTCTGCTTTAGGTCATTGCAGAGTCACCCTTTGTATGCGTGGATGTTATTAATTCAAAAATACGCGAAATCAAAAAATAAAGGATGCAGCAACAGAGGAAAGAATGAAAACAAAACTGAATGCCATTATGAACAATGCTGCAAATTCTCTCTTTGAAAAACTAACACAGTGTATTTTGCCAACAAACTGTATAGCAGAAATGGGTAAAGAAACACTACTGGGACTCCTTTATATCAACAAGAATATGCATGTACGAGGGAGGACCCAAAAATAACCGGAATTTTGTTGTTGTTAGGTTGGTACTTGTAGTACGTGGTTGGGCTGCTAGGGTGATCTAGTTACACTCCTCACAAGTCAGTCTGCCAAGTGCCATCAGTCTGGAAGGTTGTGCTTGTGTTCAGTGAATTTTGTAAAAGATGGCCGATTATCGTGAGCAACGCATGTCAGTGAAATTTTGTTTTCTTCTTGAAAAGTCTTGCAGAAACTATTGTTATTGAAATGGTACGACAACCCTGAACCACCCACTCTACTCACCGGATTTAGCTCCATGTGATTTCTTTTTGTTCCCTCGGATGAATAAAGACTTGAAAGGAAGGCGTTTTGCTGACATCGAAGAGGTAAAACAAGAAGCGACCAGAGCATTAATGGGCATTACTTCAGACGAATTTAAAAAATGTTTAGAACGATGGACCCTGTTTTGCATTTAAGTTAAGAATTGTTCCAAAAGAAACCACTAATGAATACAATCAAATTAGATTTCATATATACATAAGTTGCAGTCTGCAGGGAATCCTAGAATGATTGCATTGGTGTGACTGTATCAATTAAAGGATTAAATTGAAATTTTAAAATAGAGATATATCAGTAAAATGTCCTAAAATATCACAAAATTATTTACAGTTCATATCTCCCAGCACCAACCAATAGTGTGGTTTCATATACCCAATGATGAACTATCACCCACATTAAAAGGATATGATCCTCTAAAAGTAAACTAGACAAAATCTACATCAAAAACACATAAGACATTTTCTTCTTTAAATACATCTTTCTGCTAATGCAGAGATATCAAACTACAATCTTTTAGGTCAATGTTCGGTTCAAGTCTTAATTCTAACTATTTTCAATTATCAATCAATTACTGCCGTCAAGAGATTTTAAACTAACTTGATCCTTTCTGCATCTGTGTCTATCATACAATGTGTTTCAATAAGACTGACAATATTCTACCACAAAATATTTTGATGGAGCTCTAAAAAAAATAAATAAAAATAATAATAATAATTTGAAAATGTCTAGTGAAGCGTAATGAATACTTAAAGGCCATTGAATAAACTGGCCAGAACTAGGGCTGCCATGTCTAACTGTATTTTTTTATATAAAGTATATTAAACACCTCTCTTCCTCACTGGCATGCTATAACTCCCTGCACTGTTTATGAGTAGGCTAATTACGGCAGCCGCTGTACAATATTAAGTAGAAGAAAGTTCTTCCAAATATCAAGCAAAATTCCCCCCTCCGTGTGTGTGTGTGTGTGTGTGTGTGTGTGTGTATCTATATTTCACCTGTTCATTACGTAAAAAGCACAATGTATTTCACAACAGCACTAGCTCTATGCATGAGCACCTGAGGGACAAAGCTGAAAGTACAGCATAAAGACAAGCGAACAATATCATAAGTAACCCACTTACACTTACATACCTTTTTGACAATAGTTCTTTTAGAGCTGTGAAGCTAGTTAATTTGAGAAATTCAAGCCAGTGACTTGCATTGGAAGAAAAAAAGATTCAGTACTTCTTTGTATAGAACAGATACATTGTCTGGTAAATGTTCACGTCAGTCAGTCATTGCCATTTTTTACTTACAAGTGCACAGGCTAGCTAAATACAACAAATAGTCTGTTAAATGTACTTATTACCTTTAGGCAGAGTTGCATTTTAACCTGTTGACAGACACTTATGCCAGGGCTAGCATCGTGTAACTCTTTAAAATGTCATCTCATGGATCTGAAAGAAAACTACTTATTAGCGGATGTGAAAACTGATCAGTAATAACATTATATAATAAAAATAACTTCATAATGCTGATCTATGTTAAGTGTTTCCTTGAATCTTTAAGTTAAAGATAAATAACAAACAAACAATCAAACGGGTCAATTCAATGTTTAATCTAGCACACTGATTGCGGTATAACATGCAGCTGTCCACCCATCTGGGAGCTGATGCTGGGAAGTTTTTTTTTTTTTTGTTTTTTTATATAAAGAAACACATTTTCTTCTGAACTTTACATTACCAATTGTGCACACAACTTCAAATCTAACTTTTAAATGGTTTACACATCCTTCTATATAAAAGCGGTCGGGATTGTCCTTCCGTCCCGTGAGTGCTACGCAGGTGCGGAGTTTCACACACACCCGTCCATTTTGCAATGCACGATGGGATTTGTAGTTTCGTTTTTCCAGGTAAAAGATGATTTTCTACTCCAGACTGTGCGAGTAGCACGGAGTTTCACACACGCCCTGTCCATTTTGCAATGCACGATGGGATTTGTAGTTTCGTTTTTCCAGGTAAAAGATGATTTTCTACTCCAGACTGTGCGATATCTTCTTCTTCTTTCTTACTATATAAAAGAGGTCGGGATTGTCCTTCCGTATCGTGAGTGGAAAGCGTAGCGGTATTCCGCTTATCACAGACTTACTACTTGCAGCTTGAGGTACAAAGCGACATGATGTGAGCAGAGTTCTGGTGCTCCCATCGTTCCCTTGCTTTTGTGCGCGATGCGCTGAAAAAATAGACAAAATTATGTCTCTGGAAATAATAAATGTTGGAGTACAAATGCCTCACCGCGTAGTAAATATCAGGGGGGGTTCAAAAGGGTGACCTCAATATAGAAAAAAAGTTTAAATTTCATCACAAAAATAACAGAAACTACGAGTATTAAAGTAATACCGCTCAAATGCAATATAACTAAATTAATGAGTTTGTATAAAATATCAAATTGATCTACAGATTAAGAAGTGGTCAA
Source organism: Polypterus bichir lapradei (assembly GCA_026402145.1). Classification (NCBI taxonomy): domain Eukaryota; kingdom Metazoa; phylum Chordata; class Cladistia; order Polypteriformes; family Polypteridae; genus Polypterus; species Polypterus bichir. The sequence goes on along the minus strand of JANRMT010062792.1, from coordinate 3,892,012 downwards.
CTTAAAAGTCGATTGCCTTAAAAGGCGGGTCAGTCTAGTCTTAAATAAAATTGTTCTGGGCCCTGTCCATCTTCTCTCAAAATGGTACAGGCAGGTAAATGATCGTCTTGCCTTCCTCATCTCAACAAAATTGCCATGCAAGACCGACATTCAAGTTATACTGAACGCTGCCCATGAAGTGTTCTTTGGTGTGAACAAATATATTTCAGTTGTATACTGCCTTTAAAGTTCTCGCACTCCCTCATTTTGCTCCCTATGCTTCAAAATTGCATGGACAGAGAGTGTTAATAAATATAAAAAAGCCCTCTTTAAAGCTCGCTCAGAATACTATTCTACATTAATAGATAGCAATAATAAAAATCCTCGGGTACTGTTTAGTACAGTGGCTAAATTAACAAATGGGAATTCAGACCAACAGTACAAAATACCAACAGATATTAGCAGTACAGACTTTATGAACTTCTTCAATGAGAAAATTAAAAATATAAGATCCCAGATCTCTGCATCACAGTACAAACCACGTACTAGCTTGGCAGACCCTGTGTCACATTGTATTCAGCACTTTAATAATTTTAATCCTTTAACTGAGCAGGAAGTCTTAACTTTACTTTACTAAAATGAAGCCCACTATTTGTTCCCTAGATCCAGTGCCAACAAAACTAGTAAAAAGTGCCATGGATGTTCTTGCGGCGCCTATTCTAACCATTATCAATAGTTCATTACTGCATGGCACAGTACCTGATGCACTAAAAGTGTCAGTCATTAAACCATTACTTAAAAAGTCAGACCTAGACCCACACATACTAAATTATAGGCCTATTTCAAATTTACCGTTTCTCTCTAAAATACTAGAAAAAGTAGTCGCCAGTCAGCTTCAGTCACACCTTACGCATTACAATTTATTTGAGAAATTCCAGTCTGGTTTTCGCACTGGTCATAGTACAGAAACGACACTAACACGGGTTGTATATGACATTCTGATATCCTCTGATGAAGGAAACTCTACTGTAATTATGTTGTTAGATTTAAGTGCAGCATTTGACACCATTGACCATTCTATTTTACTGCACAGGCTAGAAAACGATGTTGGGCTTACAGGCCCCGTGCTCGCTTGGTTTAGTTCTTATTTATCAAATCGATTCCAATATGTACAGAAATGTGCTGACAGTATTCCATCATAGTACTCAGTACTGGGACCTTTACTGTTTTCACTTTACATGCTTCCACTGGGATCTCTCATTAGGAAACAATGTTAATTTTCACTCGTATGCAGATGACACCCAGTTATACCTTTCATTTAAATCAAATGAAGTTTCTCCGATGTTGTCTTTAATTAGTTGTGTTAGCGAATTAAAGGAGTGGATGAATGATAACTACTTGTCTTTAAATACAAATAAAACAGAGATGTTAATTGTTGGAGGGAATGACGCGGATCACAACAATATTTTGTCATCATTTGGAATCCCAATTAATTTTACTGAATCAGCCCGCAATCTAGGAGTTCTTGGATTCTAGCATGTCATTTAAAGCACATATTACAAAGTTGTCCAAAACATGTTTCTTCCATCTTAAAAATGTTAGGAAATTAAGGCGCTTTCTAAATAAACAGGATTCTGAGAAATTATTTCATGCATTTATCTCTAGTAGGATTGACTACTGCAATGCGGTGTTCACTGGCTATTCAAACTGTTCTCTATACAGCCTCCAGTTAATCCAAAATGCGGCTGCAAGAATTATTACAAGAACAAGAAAATATGAACACATAACTCCAGTTCTTAAATCCTTACACTGGCTCCAGATTAAGTTTAGGGCAGATTTCAAAATCCTCCTTATAACATATAAAGCATTAAATGGCCAAGGTCCGACTTACTTGTCTGAACTTATCATGACTTACAAACCTGAGCGCACATTAAGATCTCAAGATGCCGGTCTGCTTATGATTCCAAGGGTTAATAAAATAACAGTGGAAGGTCGAGCTTTTAGTTACAGGGCCCCTAAACTGTGGAATGGTCTTCCCGCTTCTATAAGAGATGCCCCTTCGGTCTCAGCCTTTAAATCCCGGCTGAAGACTCACTACTTCAGTTTAGCATATCCCGACTAGAGCTGCTGAATAACTGTACAGACTGCATCTCTGTTGTTAGTCATTAGCACTAAAACATAAAGTAACATGATAGTTATAATTGAATACTAACCCTCACCTATTCTGTTTCTGTTCTCGGTACTCAAATGTGGCAATTGGTGCCACGACCCACCTGCCAAGTTGTTTGCCTGCCTATGGTAAAGTTATCCCTGATGGAGGATCACAGGAATCATGGGAAAGAGGGGTCCTTTCATCAGATTGGCTGGCCCAGCACTGTTTTAGCCGTGGAATGGCCAAATGGGGGAGGCAGCTTGATGGATGAGGTCTCCAGGACTCTAAAAATATCCAAATCTTATTATGTGATATCATCTACTGTTAAATTCTGCTCCGTACTTCTAAAATTTTTATTTTTATGCTGTATTGAGGATTTGTTCTGTTCTTTGTATTGTATTGACCCCCTTCTTTTGACACCCACTGCACACCCAACCTACCTGGAAAGGGGTCTCTCTTTGAACTGCCTTTCCCAAGGTTTCTTCCATTTTTTCCCTACAAGGTTTTTTTGGGAGTTTTTCCTTGTCTTCTCAGAGAGTCAAGGCTGGGGGCTGTCAAGAGGCAGGGCCTGTTAAAGACCATTGTGGCACTTCCTGTGTGATTTTGGGCTATACAAAAATAAATTGTATTGTATTGTAAACAAAGTAATTTTTTAGCAGAACAACTGTGAGTGAAATCATTTGCGTGTGGTGCATAGACTTTGACACATGATTTTGATGGATTATTAATGCACACTTGCTGCATGGGATAGCCTACTGATTAAAATATGTAGAAGGTTACTATTAAAAAAATTTTTAACTGCTAAAAAAGATTAAGAATGTAAACTTAATTAAAAAAAATCTACATGTGTATTATCAGCCCTGTTCATTGCAGTTTTCATAAATGAATGCTTAAATGTGATGATGGCAATAATAAGCAACAGAAATTAAAAAAAAAAAAAAAAAAAGCACTGCCCTATCACAGCAAAGCATAAAGATGTATCAAAGGCAGCAGTGCAAAAATTAACTGTTACTGAAAATGTTAACTTATAAATAATTTAATACTCTGTGGTAAATGTATACAATATTAATTTTAATTCGGTCTTTTCTTCAAGAAATATTCATTGCCTGTTTTACTTGATTTATACTTTACAAACATTTTAGACACTTTATGCCAATAAATGTCTAGCAGCAGTATTTCTTATGTGTATGAATAATCACTCAATTCCAGATGGATCTTTTATTCTTTGTACAGAATATGAGTCTTAAGGGGATCGACTGTAACATCTAGGTCTAAAAGAACCCGAAAGCTTAATTACCTGCTCTTGTTTCACGTTGGACTGCAGCCATCAAGTGGTTGATAAGTTCACTATTAATCAAATGTTTGTCTTCTTGTTACCTTTCTGGTGATATTTTATATTCAAAGGTTTTCAAATTCTGTATATAAAAAATTATTCAATAAATATTCAAATACAGGACACATTTTTAAGCCTACTTGAATTATTGGACAAAACTAGATGTTACAGTAATCAGTTAATCAATGAAATAATCAACAGGCTAATCGGTTACAAAGTAATCATTTGCGGTAGCCTTCGATAATATGGAAATATGCAACCACTGCAGTCCTGTAGGATCACAGTTTGCTACCTATACATTAATGTACAAATTATCTGGCTTCTAATTATCAGCTTGTCTTTATTTCTGTTAAAGCAGTACTACTATTTCTCACTGTCAAGTATGATATAGGTATTGAACATTTTTTTCTTCATCAAAATGATCATTTAAAAATAATCATTTGATTAATGTGTATTGTATTTATATAGGTTGTCCTTTGTATTGAATTACAGTACATTTATTTGGAAATCTTAACACTTAAGTTTGTTTCTAAATTAACAAATAGATATAAAGGAAATCAGGAAGGGGACAAATAAAATGCAGTGAAAAAGAATGTACAAGTTTATGCCTTTTGATAAACCAGCGATTTTTAATACACATCCTTTGGTTAAAAACTTCAACAGTTTAAAATATGTGCCATAAAATACTGTAAAAACAAACCTACTGAGTACAACACACACAAACACAAGAACACACCTAAACTTTAAGGCTAGCAAATCCATGAACTCAGTTTTCCACGGACAGGAAAAGGGCATCAGAGAATCTAGCCTTACCCGTTTTCTCACAAGGGATCTACATGCCATTCCCAAATACAGAAGGAAAAAGTGAAAAGTACTACATCATGTTTCCTGTAGTTGACAAAAGTGTGAGAGCTCATAAATATTGCTTGCTCAACCCATTTATTACATAACATCAAGGACTTCAAGTGTAAACGCACTATTGTCAAAGTTTTACAATCACTTTATATAGACGTTGACACATTTCTTGCCACCCTCCACAAAAAAAGAAAAACCCAAAATGTCTTTGTATTGACTTAAAACCAACAAAAGTAATCACATTGTTTATTTCAAATTAAACAAAAGTCATCCTTTGTTTTAGAGTTTTCATTCAACACAATATTCAAATAATAACAAATGAAAATGGCATGGAGAAAAATGGAATCCTCTACCTTATATTTTGCTGCACAACCTTTAGAGGAAATCCCTGCATACAAGTGATTACTGTAGATCTGAATGAAATTTCTGCACTTGTCAAAAGGTAGTCTGGCCCACTCTACCTGAGCAAGCTGCTCCAGCTCTGTCAGGTCTGAAGTGTGCCTTCTATAGACTGCATGTTCCAGTTCTTTCCATGGGTGTTCCATTGAATTAAAGCTAGGATTCACAGAATACCCCTTCAGAATAGTCCAGTGTTTGATTCTTATCCAATTTGGGAGCATAGAGCTATGCGTTTTGGATCATTATCCTGTTGGAGGATCAATGGCCTGCTACTAAGACAGAACTTTCTGACAATGGGCCGTACATTTCACACCAGAAGGTCTTGATAGTCTTGAGAGATCATTGTTCCCTGCACAGACTCAAGGTACCTTGTGACAGGCACAGCAGAGCAGCCCCAAAACATTACTGAGACTTCTCCATGCATCACAGTAGGTATGGTGTTTTTTTTTTTTTCCTTTGAAAGCTTCATTTGTGTTTGTCTATGGACATAGAGATGATGTGACTTGCCAAAAATATACACATTTGTCTCATCTGTCCAAAGGACATTCTCCCAGAAGCACTGAGGTTGTCAATATGCATTTTAGCAAATTTCTACATGGCTTTTTTAGGTTTTTATTTCAACACTGAAGGCCCTGGTGGGTCTTCTTCCATTGAGCTCAAAATCACTCAAAAAGAGACAGAGGGCGGGATCACTGATGGACCTTGATCTTGGAGTTCAGCTTGTATCTCATTGGAAACTGTCCTTGGAATTTTGTCTACCATTCTTGCTATCCTTCTGCCCATTCTGGGGTCACCTTTCCCTATTGTGGCCATGTCCAGGGAGGTTATCTACAGACCCATGGACCTTAAACTTCTTAAAACATATTTGCAACTATTGTCGCAGGAATATCAAGCTGGTGATATTTAACAAGCATGTCCATAATTTTCTTTCTGATCTCAGACAACTGTCTCCTTTGCTTTCACTGGACCATGTTTAGTGTGGGACACATGATGATACCAAACAGCGGAGTGACTACTTTTCTCCATTTAAATAGGCTGAATGACTGATTGTATGATTGGAGGCATGAGTGATACTAATTTAAGAAAACAGCTAATTTGGGGGAAAAAAAGCAATCTAATCCAATTATTTATGATCTTTTCTAGGGGTACTTACAAACATGTCCAAGCTATTTTAGAGTATCTTTGTAGAATAAAAAATGCCTTCTCTTTTCACACTTGCTTGATGACATATCAAAAGGTATGCAGGTATACAAAGGACAATTGCTTTTAATTTAATCTTGTTTCCAGAGGCATGCAGAAATTTTTAATGAGCTGTAAGGATACAAACAAATTTGTCCACATCAATATGACAAATGAAATTTGCCTTTATACTTGAATTTCATATAAATTAAAAAAAAAAAACAAAACACTGTACCTGTTCTTGAAGTTTAAAGTAGTATCAATTAATACAATGGTTGCAAAAGACAACTTTAAAAATCCAGAACTTGTTCTTTAAAATGTACAATCCATATCATACACCTTACTTTAAATACATCTCAGCAGCCCTGACTCCTTTATTCTTGACCATGTCAAATAAGATGTATTTTACTCTCTTCCTGTTGATACAAGGGTGTTTCTGAACTTTGCTAAAATAACTAACAGAAGTAAAAACTGCAATTATGAACGTTTTTCTAATCAGTTTGTAAGTTTTTCAAGTTTTTTTTTCCCTAATGTGGTTTTCAAAAGTTAATTGAAAAAAAAAAAAAGTTGTTTGCTTCCTAGAAGCAGAATACTTAAGCCATGGTTTTTAAAGAAGTTCTCTAGTCAAGATCTGTGTTATATCTGCTTTTATATTTATACCCACCAGCCCAAGTGTAGGGTGAATTTCACCAAATATGGAGCACATTACTGGTTTCACTGCTGCTTTGCTGCCATTTCCACAAGTAAGTCAGGGCTCCAGATGGCGACTAAAATGGTCGCCAATGCGACTTGATTTTCTATTTTGTGACTAGTTTTTTCATTCCAGTCGCCAGTGGCAACTCTCTCTCTCAATCTAAGAAAAGTTTTAAATTTAAAGCAGCAGAAACGACTTTTAATTATGTGCAAACACTCTCAGCCCGCTTCTGCCTTTCCTATTACACTATCACGTGATTAAAGCCAAACCGAAGCATCATCTGACACGCCCACTCTGCTTCACACATCATCTCGCTAACTGCTGCGGATAGGGATCTGAAATAGAAGAGAATCGGGCCACGACTACTCCTCGAATTCCATCCTAACTTTTTACGTAACACGCAAAATGTTCTAAGTTTCCATGTAACACGCAAAACGGCCAAACGAAAAATTTCCGACTTTTTCTCGATGCTCACTCATCCAAATCCTGCCTTGTCTACTTCTGAACGAACCTAAGATAATTCAGTCAGTGGGTTATCTGAGATACAGCCACCGGCGTCCGGAAATGTACAGTTAAAGGATGACAACTTCATCCTGTTAGCAAAGTCTTCTGCGTCCGCGGCTCCGACGCCTGGAAGACAGTTTAAAGCGGCTTGGTTACAGGAGTTTGCTTGTTTACGGTATGAAAAGGGAAAGATGTATTGCAGCTTTTGTGCACAAGCCGGACAAGAAATTGCTGGTAAAACAGAATTCATTTGTGGTACGAGCCATTTAAAAAAAGGAAACTGAAAAAGCATGGTGAGAGTAAGAAACACAAGAATGCCAGAGACTGTGTGATCGCTAGGTCTGCTCCTTGTGACACCCCCATAGCAAAGGCAGTGCAACGTGCTTGTGAGAAAGTGACAGAAAATAAGATGAAAGAATTAAAAATAAAATTCAATGCAGCATATATGATGGCACTGGAATACAGTTCACAAAGTTTAAATCTCAAATTCTGCCGATGAAGAAGAATGGCATGGATGTGTCAAAAACATATGATAATGATACAGCATGTGCAGAGTTTGTAGGTTGCATTGCAGATGAATTAAAAAGTAATGTGCTGGAAGAAGCTTTAAAGGTAAACTACATCTCTGTTATAACTGATTGTGGAACAGATGTCTCAGGGAAAGAATGTCATCACATACTGTAGGTATGTATCTGATGGAACACCTAAGACTCATCTAGTAGGTTTGGCTGAGATTGATTATGGTCATGCAGAAGGGATTCAAAACACCATTAAATCACTGCTTCAGAATGCTGACCCAACCAACCCAAATTGGTGGGTACATAAAATGAGTGCTTTTGGAGCAGATGGTGCAAGCGTGAACATGGGTGCAACAGGGGGAATAGGGGCACTTTTTAGAAAAGAGATAGGTGAACATGCTCTGTCTTTCCACTGTCTACCCCATCGGCTGGAACCGGCAATGCTAAACACACAAAGGTCAGTGCCAATGATTGAAAAAGTTTATGACCTTCTACAACTAGTGTGGAAAACGTATCATTTCAGTCCCAAAAGCAAGCGGGAGCTGAAGGCTATAGGAGCAGAGTTAGGATGCACAGTACGAAACCCATCAGCAGTAAAAACTCAGTGCTGGTTGCCACACATTTATCGGGCACTCTGTTTTTCTCCATTCAAACTATGCAACAGGTCAGGGGCAGTACACTGCTGTGCATCATCATATGGAGCACCTTGCAGTCATGTCCAAAAACATAGACATAAAGGGAAGAGCCAAATACATTGTTCAGCAATTGGAAAGCCTGTCTTTCATTGCCTTTTGTCACTTTTTACATGACCTTTTTTCAGAGGTCTCAAAGCTGAGCCTTACACTTCAAAAAAATTCTCATATACTTCCTCAGGCAGCTGCTGCAATTGTGGGCTGTGTGGTAACAATTAAAGGATTGAAGGAAAATGCTTTGAGAGAAGGGAAGCTGAAGGAATTCTTACAGCACATAGGTTCTCAGCCTGAAGGTTCAGTGCAACAGGAAGGGCCATCAACAAGCAGAAGTGAGAGGGCTGCAAGTAGCCACACAGTCATAACCTTCCAAAATGTTAAATTGAAAGGCCCCCAAAATCAGGCCACATTCAGAAGTGATCTAAAGGCCCCAATTGAAAAAACAGTTGACATTACTGTTAAAGAATTGGAAATCAGGTTTGCCAACATGATGTCAAGTGTTAAACAGCACGGACATTCAAAGGGATCAGAAATCATCAAGTCATTTTCAGTGTTTTGTCATGATGCATGGCCAGAGGACATTCATAAAGCTCCCTGCACCATTTAACAAGTGTGTCTATATCACACTTGCCATAGCTATCAAACAATGGCTGTGATGTCAGAGCTGTGCAGAAGGAACGGCTAATGTTGAAAATATTAGTGAAGTGTCAGTTTATGGATAAGACTTACGGTGACCTATGGACAGTGATGCTGAGCAAGGAGCCATTCTGTACAGATTTTAAAAATCTGCTTCACTTAGTTGAAATAATGCTGGTGCTTCCGATATCTGCAGCTCAGTGCAAGCAAGGATTTTCAGCACAAAACAGAATAAAATAAAAAGTACGCAACTCCCTAAGTGTAGAAACACTGGAAGACTTGGTAAGGATCAGTACAGAGGGTCCTACACTTGAACTTTTTGACCCAGAGCCCAGTATAAAGCGCTGGTTGTCAGCCAGCAAAAAAAGCGCAGACCAAAGTATACTGGCTGGCCTAATGATGCTGACATTGTAATGGTTAGTGACAGTAAACTTGAAGAGTAATTAATTTCTTTATATTTGTACACTCATTGCGAAATGATGATTTCAGAAATGATTGTTTATAATTTTTGTTATTGTGTTAATTCTTGTGTTATGTGCAAGACATTTTCAGTTGTTTGTATTTGTAGTGTTCCTTACACATGTTGTGTATAAGACTCTGGACTTGAAGTATTGCTTATTAGTAAACATTTGCACTGTTCACATTTATGTGTCATTTATTCTTCTGTTATTATCTATAAGACCTTGCAGAAGACACTAGTAGGCAGGTCAAATAGCTCAGATAGGAGAAAGGAAAGGCAGTGTGAGGTAGACTGAAGAAACAAATAAACAATACAAGTAAATATTATTTGTTTATTTCACATTTGGCATGCGGTAGAGATTATGGCTCCCCAAAAAAGCATTTGGCTCCTAAATATTTTTTGGCTCACAAATTTTTTTTCTGTCTGGAGCCCTGTAAGTGACAATGGTGTAATATCTTTTTCAGAAAGAGACCAGAATACCTCTTCAATCCTTCAGTACAATGGAGAAAAACAGAATCTCACTTATCACAATCCCAATGATTTTGTAAGCAAAGTAGCTGAGTAAAAACATGTGTGAAAGGCATTTGTACATTTCCATATACTTTATCAAATACACTGAAATTAACCGTATATTGTTTATTAGTTTAATGTATCTAATTGAAATCATCCTGTAACAATAAAATGGTCCACAGAATTGCCAAACTATTCCAAATAACATAGCTGCTTTAGCATTGTTACTCTCACTGCACCACTCAAAGTATTTTAACCCACTGTATCCGAGTGTGGAGTCACAGCTCTACAGCAGCTGATCGGAAAGAGGATTATTGGGATACAGCATCTAGCACACGCTGCCTCAGCGCACAGTCTATTTGAGCTGCTCCCATACGGCAAATGCTTCAAAGCTTTTCCTTTAGGAATGTCGCAGTTCAGAAGCAGTTTCATTCCAAGAGCTCTAAACGCACTCAATTATTCCATCAATTGCTCCTAGTAGAACTGTTTGTACTTGTAAATATAATTACCTCACTGTAAACTTGCACTACAGTTATATTAAACAACCTGAGCCACATTATGAACCATTTGCATTATCTGCACTTTATGTACATATATACATTGCACTTATGCTTTCATATTGTAATTTTCATTGTTTTTTATATCTTATTGTTAGTTATTTTATCATTTTATAGGAAAATAACTTTATGAAGGATGTGCATATTGAATCTCATTGTACCATACAATAATAAAGGAATTCAATTCAATTTCATAGAAGAAAGTACGTATTTACATATGATGACGTCTGGCTTCTAAGTCTATTTAAATTTCCAAGCATTATCTTCTAGGAGCTTTTCAAATCATTTTTAAGATGAAATGCAGTAAAGTATGTATATTACATTATACAGATAGACTTAACTTAATTTAAATAATGTATACTGTTAATAATTTAATGTGTGGGCACGATGTATGCTTGCTGGGACTGGCGTGACCCTGAATGGATAGAAGGATGGAATAATTAAACATGTACAACGAAGATATTTCAATGTTACTTAAAAGTTTTGAAGAACCGGCGTTCTAAGTTTACAGATAGATGGCTTGACTTTTATTACAAAGCTTATTGTGTGGCAATTGGTTACTTGAAAAAACAGGAATTGGGGATTAGTAAATTTGAAAGAGACAGTATTGCTGCAATAAATTATTTCACTGAAGGTTGAGCATGGCGCAGCAAGCATCTTGTGGGAGGCAGGAACAATATGTGGAAAGAGTGCCAGCTCATCACTACCACTGCGCACCCATGTTTAATACATACTTTAATTCCTATCATCATGAAAATAATATCAAGTATACATCTTAGTATTTAAATTGTTCAGAGAGCTGTAATATCATGAATGTAAAGTTTTCTGTGTCCTGTCGGCGTAAGAGAAAGCCCATTTAAGAAGAATGTGGTGAATATCACACACAGCACATCGAACACTACATAGGATATGAAGCATTTAACATACTACTTTTGTTACAATGAGATTTGAAAAGCTAGTAAATTAAACAATTTTAAGATGAAGTTTATGACGTTCTACTTTAATGAGAAAATATGTGATTAAAGTGGGAATTTCAAGATTAACGTTGACATTGACCTCCCACCCCCCGCCGTCCCTTTTTTTCCCCCCTCCTTTTCCCTGTACCCTAATACGCTTCCACATGACACTCAGACAGAGGGCCACTACTCACCTTTTCAAGGTGACTTTGGTATCTCACCACTTATTATTTCGGGCAGTGTGCAACTTTCTGAACTTGAACTTTTGAGATTCTCCACCACTCCGTCACTTGATCAACTTCCTTTTGTTGTTTATACCACTACTCAAACCAACAAATAGTACGTTTTTCCTTGCCTCCACTTGGTATTCGCGGAAATTCTTTTTTCCACCCGTGCTTTTGCCATGGTCTTTTCACAGAACTCTGAACTTAAGGGGCTATTTATATTGATTTGCATATTCAAAGGCGTCAGGCGCCCACATCTGTGTTACATTTCGCTCTGACCAGTATTTATGTAGCAGAAGAACGTGGAAGTTGGCATACGCACAGATTTATGCATCTGGATTTTTTTTTGCATATGCCAGGTTTAAGTGTGAATTTTATGCAACGTGTTACACATGAAGCCCCAGGACTTTTTTTCAAAGGGCTTCCTTAAAGAAAAAAAACTTAAAAGACAAAAAACTTACTCACTTGCATGTAATCAGAACCACATTTTTAAACTGTTCCATAAATGTAAAAATGAATGTGTCAAGTTAGGTAGGTTATACATTACAGTGCACAATTTAGTATTACAATAAAAACCTAATTCATACTTGAACTCTGTAATTGCTGCCGAGTTACTCCACATCAAGAGATCAGACAGACAGATGGTACAACATCCTAGTACTAAGATTGCTGCAAAAATTGCGTAGCAAACAATGATTGCAACATTCTATTACTAGCTCCTAAACTAAAGCAGGTGATTTACACTGCAAACAAGAAAATTTAAAGCAAACAATTTTAATAACAGAAATATCATTTGAAGCATGAAAATTAGTATTTTAATATGCTGTAAACAAATAACTATAAGCTCTCTTTTCATCTCTTCGTTGTGGCGTTACTATAGCAGGGCTTGATGTTAACAGTTGCCAGATTGAGGCAAGAATTCAGTTCTTGCCTTTGGTTTCTGTCAATGGCAACCACCTTAGTGATGTAACAGTTCCTGAAGTGGATCAGAACTGGACAGTTGTTGCACATTATACATAAATCATAAATTGCTCCTTGCTTACATTTTTCAGCCTTTTCGTACTTTGAGTAAATTTCATTGAGGTCTTGTTTTACTTTTATCCACCTACATTTTTACTCTGCTAACTGTGCGCAACTTGTAGAATTATAGAAAGACAAGTCTTGCCACTGTATCTTTCATTTTGACTAATTCAAGATTTTAAATGTCTAATGGGGAATACATTTGGCTAACAGTTTAGTTGAAGTGTGAATACTTGGAGATTCATAACAAACAAATAGGTTATTCAATAACATTTAAGAAGGAATATTTGATCATTTTATAATATTATTCACAGGATGGCAAATGTTTTATAAAGAAGATGTGATTGCACTGTATTGAAACAAGCAGGGCTTCCTAATATGTGTGGACTCTGATGTGGCGATACATTGTCAGTTAAATTATACCGACTTCTGAATGAGCGCGGTGCTGTGAAAAGATTTTATTTAAAAAAAGCAGTGATACTTTATTCCATATCTTCCAAATACTTATGTTAACTTTTCAATACTAATCAAGTATTTCTTCTTAAATGTCTTTCCATGCTTATGCATATGCTCTGAAGTCACTATGCAGACACCCTTCAAATAAATATCACATTATATTAATATTCTGTATGCATGTTTAAGTAATCTCTACAAAAGCCTCCACTTCAAATATATCAGTGCAGGCTAATTCAGTCAAGATAAAACTGATATTGAATCAGGACATTGTGAATCGGAACTGAAATGAATTGTGACATCAGTGCTGATACCCAGTTCTACTGTACAAAAATATATCCATATGCTGTATGCTCAAAATATTGCTGCAGAGTCTTTTGAGCCCAATTACTGTTTACTGAAATGTTAGAGTGAGCCTGGTCCTAAAAGTCTGGTTAACTAGAAAACATTGACTCAGGGATTCAAGTGAGATCATGTGGTCTATAAAAAAAATGAGGAGTGGACTTGTGCCTAGAGGTTTTTGACCTTGGGGAAAGCTAACAGAACACTTCCCTGCCAGATCGAAAGAATAGAAATACACAGAAACAACAGATGACAGCTCAACACTTAAATTTCCTGCATTGAATAAAGTAGTACAGTATAATACAAAGAATCAATTAGTTTTCCGATCTATATGAACTCACAAAGCTGACAAAACCAAACACGTACACCAAAGTCTTACAGTACATCACCTTGAGGGAACAAGGAAAAAATACTGTGGCCACATGATAACATATGGTGTATTGTGGTGTAAGTTCTTTTAAAGAATATTTATTACTTTTTGTGACCATAGAGAAATCTTCCCACTCAGCCGAATGTGGTGTGACCTTTAAGCAAAGCCTTGCAGCTCCTCACTATTATAAAATGAATTATTATTTTTGGTACTTGAGTAAAAAAAGTATGTACTTTCAAAAATATATATTTTTTTTTTTTAAACTTCAGTGATAGTAATTTGGCAAAATACTTCTACTTTTACTCAAGTATCATTTCAGAATACTTTTTAAAGCTTTCTATTCCATAACATCCCTGTCCTGTAATCCGAGCAACCCATATACATATTGGGGTTCGGGGGGAATAAAAGTGAAGGGCTTAAAAATCCCACAGATTGGAGTCCCAAAAATATATTTACTGTGTGGAATTCCATTGAAGTGTATGAAGATGAAAGTTAAACTGCAACATGTGCCAGGAAAAAAATCAGCTTAGATGTTAGCACTACAAATCTGATTTAAGTTAATAACACACAGCAGAATACACTGAAAAAAACAACCTACATATTTGGGAGGGTTCTTTTGACCCATTTTCTCGCTTACTTTTAATTGTTTCCTCAAAGAACTGCAATGTTAATAAAATTCATTGAATATCAACATGTTTTACTAGTATTATATTTTCTTTTTTTTTTTTTGAAGAAACAAGGAGGGTGTGAAGTACAAGGTCTTTTATTCCCCCCACTGAACTGTAAAGCCTGGCAGATTATAAGCAAGTTTAATACATATTTTTAACAAATATTATAGATGAATTATTATCTTATATGTCGGCGACTCATTTGCCAATCAACTTAACCCACACATCTTAATATGTTATCAGCTCTGCCACCTCATTTCTTCAAATCCTTGGCTTCTTTTTTTTATTGATTTTAATTAGAAGCAAATAACATTTCATACAATCAAGTCAAACTTAAACCAAAAATCAACCCCCATGCAAGAGAAAGAGAGGAGAGTAAATCTTTAAAAGCACCAAGGTAGGAAGAGTAGCCTTCCCTGCCATATTTTAAAAAAAAGTTTGTGTAGTATAGAACATCAGTTACCTACAGACTTAAGTGATGGGTTGGGATTCTTCCAGTTGAGCAAGGTAAGTCTACATGCTCTTGGTGAAGCAAAGGCAATTACAGTTTGTTTGTCCTTCTCCACTTTAAGCCCATCTGGGAGTAACCCAAACACAGCTGTTAATGGGCTAGGAGCTATTATGACACCAAGGCTGTCTGATAGGCATTTATAGATTTTTTTTGTCCAGAATGATTTTAATTTGGTGCACACCAAAAGCATATGGCCAAGTGAAGTAATCACAGGTTGAATCTTGCCCTGGAAACACTTTGGACAATTTTAAAACTAGATAACTGAGCTCAATAAAATATTTTAATTTGAATGGTACAGTGCTATGCAGCTGGAATGTATGGCTGCCTTCCATACCTTTTCTGAAATTAAGTGAAAGATCCTTTCCCCATTGTACACAGGGATTCTTTAAAAGTAAGTGACTTTAAAATGATTTTATATATTGTAGAGATGTTATCCGAGTCATCAAGACTGATGTAATATTTCTTCTGGAACTCAAAAAGGTGGGATGTGATGAAAATTGGACAAGTTCAGTTTAACAAACTTTATAATTTGAAAGTAGTGGAAAAACTATGTTGATGAGAAGCTAAAATTTGAAGCGTAAATGTTCAGAGGATGCAAATGCATTATCTATGTAGAAATCTAAGTGTTTAAATCCAGGACATTTTCCAAAACATTAAATACTTTGAATGTTTAAGAGGGTGGGAAAAGGTGGTTGTCATGTAGAAAGGTGCAACCGACGAGAACTTCTCCGTGTTAAAGTTCTTCCTTACATTGGTTCCACATTCTGTGTGAATGAAGGGCAATTGGACTATCAGTGTATTGAAGATAATTTGTACTTACTGCAGCAGAGAACAGGGAATATAAAGAAGTACTGCAAGATTTCAATTCTATTGCAGACCAGGCCTGTGTATATTCATTGATTTGTGTCAATATCCAGGGGCATCATATACAGTTGGGTCCATAAATATTTGGACAGAGAACTTTTTTCTAATTTTGGTTCTGTACATTACCACAATTGATTTTAAATGAAACAACTCAGATGCAGTTGAAGTGCAGACTTTCAGCTTTAATTCAGTGGGTTGAACAAAAAGATTGCATAAATATGTGAGGCAACTAAAGCATTTTTTAACACAATCCCTTTATTTCAGGGGCTCAAAAGTAATTGGACAAATTAAATAACTGTAAATAAAATGTTCAGTTCTAATACTTGGTTAAAAACCCTTTGCTGGCAATGACAGCCTGAAGTCTTGAACTCATGGACATCACCAGATGCTGGGATTCCTCCTTTTTAATGCTCTGCCAGGCCTTTACTGCAGCGGCTTTCAGTTGCTGGCTGTTTGTGGGCCTTTCTGTCTGAAGTTTAGTCTTCAACAAGTGAAATGCATGCTCAGTTGGGTTAAGATCAGGTGACTGACTTGGCCATTCAAGAATTTTCCACTTCTTTGCTTTAATAAATTCCTGGGTTGCTGTGGCTGTATGTTTTGGGTCATTGTCCATCTGTATCATGAAATGCCGCCCAATCAATTTGACTGCATTTAGCTGGATTTGAGCAGGCAGTATATCTCTGAACACCTCAGAATTCATTCGGCTGCTTCTGTCCTGTGTCACATCATCAATAAACACTAGTGTCCCAGTGCCACTGGCAGCCATGCACACCCAAAGCCATCACACTGCCTCCGTGTTTTACAGATGATGTGGTATGCTTTGGATAATGAGCTGTTCCACGCCTTCTCCATACTTTTTTCTTGCCGTCATTCTGGTAGAGGTTGATCTTGGTTTCATCTGTCCAAAGAATGCTTTTCCAGAACTGTGCTGGCTTTTTTAGATGTTCTTTAGCAAAGTCCAATCTAGCCTTTCTATTGTTGAGGCTTATGAGTGGCTTGCACCTTGCAGTGCACCCTCTGTATTTACTTTCATGCAGTCTTCTCTTTATGGTAGACTTGGATATCGATACGCCTGCCCCCTAGAAAGTGTTGTTCACTTCGTTGGCTGTTGTGAAGGGGTTTCTCTTCACCATGGAAATGATTCTGCGATCATCCACCACTTTTGTCTTCCGTGGACATCCAGGTCTTTTTGCGTTGCCGAGTTCACCAGTGCTTGCTTTCTTTCTCAGGATGTACCAAACTGTAGATTTTGCCACTCGTAATATTGTAGCAATTTCTCGGATGTTTTTTTTTCTGTTTCCGCAGCTTAAGGATGGCTTCTTTCACCTACATGGAGAGCTCCTTTGACCGCATGTTGTCTGTTCACAGCAAAATCTTCCACATGCAAGCACCACACCTCAAATCAACTCCAGGCCTTTTATCTGCTTAAATTATAATGACATAACGACGGACTTGCCCACACCAGCCCATTAAATAGCCTTTGAGTCAATTGTCCAATTACTTTTGAGCCCCTGAAATAAAGGGATTGCGTTAAAAAAATGCTTTAGTTGCCTCACATTTTTATGCAATCTTTTTGTTCAACCACTGAATTAAAGCTGAAAGTCTGCACTTCAACTGTATCTGAGTTGTTTCATTTAAAATACATTGTGGTAATATACAGAACCAAAATTAGAAAAAAGTTGTCTCTGTCCAAATATTTATGGACTTAACTGTATAAACTGTGTGTACGCACAAAAATGTTCCGTATACCTTTTTCCCCCCCAGAGTACACTATGAGATGTATAAAACCTAAACTTGGCACAAAGCCACACACATTTTCACAATACCCCCTTACCTTGCATATGCACGTTTCCACTCTGTTTTGCAAACTTGCAGCACTGAGCATCATAAGCAGTGCTACCGTTTCTGTGTAAATGTACCTTTCTTTTTCATATTTGCATCAATGATGAGAGATTTATCAAATACACCGATATTAATTACATATCGTTTACAAATTTAATTCACTTGATTGCAATCATTCTGTAACGATATAATGGTGCATGGAACGGCTAAACTATTCCTTCTACCATGACTACTTTAGCATTATTAGAGGACATCGAAAATGGAAGAATTACAAGAGAGTGTGTATTTATAGATGATGATGACCGACTTCTAAGTCGATTTTGATTTCCAAGAGCTGCATGCTGAACTGGTGCCGGCTTTAAAAAGGAAGACTTTGAGCTATACCTGCTCCTTTGCAGGTTCTGTCCACTCTCAGGTTTTTAACCACAGGAGCTTTTCAATGTAAACATGCTGGCCGAATCGCACCATGCCTGCTGTATAGGATGGTATTATCTGCTTATCATCCAGATATATAATATTTCTTTACACTGTGGTTGTACTGCAAAACATTAAAGCACAATTCACAGCAAAGTACGGTTTTCCAAATGTAATCTGAGTGGTCAGCTACATGCACATTGCTATTGCAATGCTGCTGGACAAGTCAGGGATAAATCACCAAAAGAATTAGCTGGCATTACATCATATCTAGCAGGAGTGCCTCTAAAAATGGCAGCTCTGTACAGTCGCAGGTGCTTTTTCCAACTAGTGCAGCAAAAGGCAAGCAGTTCTTTTAAAGATAGTGAGTCAATTCAAAACAGTCATATAAAGAGAAGAGAATCGATCCACTTGCTCTGCACCAATGCTACACTTAAAAGGTGCCTTTAGAGAATGAATTTGCTTAAATAGAATGCATTTCCATTCTATTAATGTGCTGCTCTATAGTCCACAGAAAGTGTGTTTGTTGCATTATGCAGGCATGTAGCATCCTGCTTGCCCGTGCCTGAAGAGATGTGGTATCATGAACTAGACCCATCAAATGATCAGCCAATTCAGACAATGTTACAACTTTGTTTGAATGCAATTAGAAGAATGTAAAAACAGGTAATCAGATGCAGCATTATTTTTTAACAAATTCATTTAAATTGTGGTCAATATCACATAGTACAGCCCTTATATTCCTTAGTTCATTGGCCACATCTCTTACAGCATCCACTATTGTATTTTGTGACTTCAGAACAGCGGCCATCAGCACATAGCCAGATGGTCGGCCAGTGATCGAGGCAGAAGTGTGTGTGCAGCCTGCGCCCAAAGACTCACTCGGCACAGCGGCACTATCACCACCAGAACATCGCATGGGGGTCAGCTTTTGTAATACTGTTTGAAACAGAACAAACAAACAGACAGAGGGCTGTAACTCGCCTTTTCACTTCAACTGAAACCTAACCGCTTCTTTTTTATTTTAGGAAATGTCCGACTTTCTGAACTTGAACTTTTGAGTTTCTCTACCATGCTGTATCACTCCATAACTTAATTTTCTTGCTTATACCACTACTTAAGCCAAAAAATAGTACATTTTCTCTTGCCTCCACTTCACATTTGCTCTAATTTGAAGTGTTTTGGCATTGTTATTTAAAAAAAACATAGAACAGAAGGTGATATTTATATTGATTTGCATATTAAAATAAGCAAAATTATGGGAGGAGACGGGGAGGGGCTGGAGGTGCATGCACGGCCATTAAATTTCACATTGATTTGGAATTATACAGGGAAAGTGTGTGGAATTTGACGTACCCAGTTTTATGCATCTGGAATTTGTGTACACACATTTCAGTTTTTGTCCATACAACATGTTTTACTGTGAACTATATGCACAACCTTCTACATGAGGCCCCAGGTCTTTGTGGCCTCTATATTTGTTGCCCAGTAATAAAACTGAAAGTTAGGTAGTGCCATACTCCCTTCTGCTTTATATCATTGTAGAGTCAACCTTTGGAGGCATGGATGTTTTGAATTCCAAATAAATGAAGTTAAGATTAAATCTAATCTCTTAAAAAATGATTTGTTAATGTATATAGGGATGCTTTAAAACAGAAAAAGCAGCTTAGGAAGGATGTGTACCTTGACAGCATTGATTCTCCCTGCTAATCCAATTTGGAGGGTAGACCATCTTTTCACATCTTGTTTAATTTAATTCATGCAAATAGCAAAGTTTTGCTGAAAAAGAGCATTACATTTAGTTGTGATATGTACCCCTAGAACAGTGCTTCCCAAACTCGGTCCTGGAGACCCACTGTGGCTGCAGGTTTTTGTTCCAACCAGATTCATAATCAGTGACAATGCCTGATAACACTAATCAAGTTTAAGTAGCTGTGATTTTTTTTTCCTCTTATTCTATACTACATTCAGAAAAGCACAGCAGCATGACTTTTACATTTAAGACATTTAGAAATATTTCTGCTTTTTCTATAGATTTAAATGCTTCACTATCTTTTGTTGTTTTCATTATATTTTTCCCTCTCTCTCTATAGTTTTCCCACTTCGTTGTATCTTATTAATGACATTTTAAAAACAAGCGGAGCAGACACACTGGCAAACAACACGGAACAATTAAAGGCTGCAACTACTTTAGTGTTTGACCCACTAATTAGTAAATAATGGATTAATTAAACAATTAGAACACC
>JANRMT010062792.1:3834031-3851637 GCA_026402145.1 Polypterus bichir lapradei | reverse complement strand
GGTTAGCGCAGGGAAGCCGCCTACCAAATTTCGTGAAGATGGTGCCATAAATAAGAAAGTTCAACATGGCGGACGTTGTCGACCGTTATGTGTAGAATTTCGAAATGAAACCTGCTTAACTTTTGTAAGTGAGCTGTAAGGAATAAGCCTGCCAAATTTCAGCCTTCTACCTACACGGGAAGTTGGAGAATTAGTGATGAGTGAGTGGAACTTAGTGGAACTAAGATTGGCACCCTCCACGTCCTCAGTTAAAACTGAAAATGCTAGAGGACATTCGAGTCAGACTTTACTTGTAGATGTGTTTGCTAGAGGTACTACCTACGACAAAAAAAGCCAGCGATGGATCAAGATAACCAACGCCATTACAATCCATATAGCTAATGTGTCAGTGGACAGAGATTGTTAACAGAAAGTGTAGTTGGTTTACAAAAAATATTTACCATTTATTCCTTTTCTAAGACATGTTCAGTGCAATACAACTTTTGAAAAGCACCTCTGGATATTTTACCAAGTTTAAATGCCTCTTTGGATGGTTGATGGCTCAATAAAAAAGGTTCTATATTTTGACTGCAACTGTCATGCAATGTGATTGCTTCTCTTCATTAGTGCCACCCCCTTGAAAACTATCATTTTTAGTACCACCCCCTTGAAAACTATCACTTTATAGAGCCATGCAAACCTGTTTTAATACTTGGTTGCACATTAAAATGTTTCTTTATACAATGTACAATTCTCATGACAGTGGAATAGGTTATTCTTAGCCAGTCTACTGCAGTAATTACAGTGGAAAATTTGGTTAACATCCACTCATGCATGGGGGAAAAAAAAATACTGTTGAATATCGTGAAACCGGTATAATTTTGAAAAATACCATAATATAGAATTCTGATCATACCACCCAGCACTAAATAAGGTGAATTATCAAAAGACCTCAGCAACTCTGCACTGTCACATTTGGCCTTTCTAGTAGAGGGCCAGAAACCCAGTTATCTTATTCAAATTAACCAAAAATCAAGAATGGTGTCCCCTAGACTTTCTTGTATACTTTATGGGGATGGATATTTGAGGAGTAAATCGTAAGACAATGATTATATTTTTATATTATGTACATTAAAGAACCATCAACAACAAATCAAATTAATAATATATTGAACAATTATTATAAAAGAAAAGTCGAATAAATCAGACCCTGCAGCTGCATGAATAAAAGGTAAAGCACCACTACCAGTTAACAGAAATAACCCAAAAGTTGACAGAAATCTACGTTTTGTACCTTATACGAGTATGCAAAATTTGGTTGACCTAAATGAAAGCGTACTCAAGTTATCATGTTTACATATACACACACACACACACACACACACACAAACATAACTCCAAAAATAGTATTTTCGGACTCCGGGAGGTCTAAAACGTTGAGATTCATCAAAATCTCGAAATTGAATTTTTATAGTATTTTGTATACGAGAAAGTAAAAATGATGACAGATGATTTAACTAGTATTTTTCAACAAAAGATGGGGATGTGGGGAAATAAAATTCTAATGTAATTCATTTTTTAAGCTTAAATAGTGTTTTAATTCAAAAAAGTGGAAGTATAAAGTACTTTTCATTTAACAAAAGGATGCAGTTACAAAACAAACAGCACAAAGTTATATTTATTTAAACAAATATTTCATGTCAAACTGAGGCCTATAAATAAAAGGCTACAAGCAGTAACTTGCTGAAAATGAACTTAAACTACAGAAGATAAGGTTTAGGTATAAATAATCTTTAATGTCCTACCTAGGGTCACAATTGGGGCAATGTCTCTTCCTGACCCAAAGGCAGTTGTGCTTAATACACCGTGACCATAACAAAGGGTAGAACATGTTTAATCAATTTTTACAGCTTTAAAAAAAAACAAAAAAAAACGTATGGAGCATGGCAACAACTTCACCTTACTGATTGGTCCACATGGGTAGTATAAGCGACACCAATTGGTTGTTTAATGTTGGGTGTACACATTTTCTTTACATATGCATTTTAATTATAAACCAATATTATTAGGATAAAAGTGGTAATAATGCAAACATTGTTTGCCTTTAATAATTTAATTGTTTTATTAAAGAGGTGCAATTCTTCCAATCCAAACTTGAAAATTAGGCCACTAACCAGCCAAAACAAATAACCTAATCAAAATATTCTAGGCCTCTCCAGGTCTCTTCCCAAAGGCCAATGACGGGAAAACCGCCATGGAAGCTCTACTCAGATTCTTGAACTCCTCATACAGGAAGAGTGAGCCCTAAAATAATAGAAAGAAAGCAATTTCAGACATGTGTATCCTCAATCTCACTGCTACAGTCAAAACCCAAAGGTTTTATAGCCATAGCTGTGAAGAGAGCCATACACAGTCGTGCACCCGATTCCCAGTTTATTATTATTTAGTACATTAAATGCACTAGTGCTGCTAGATCAGCAAACTGTTGATCAACTACATGATTACTGGCACCTTAGCCCATGCAATAAAATGCTTATTCTCATACTTGGAACAACTGCTTTATCATCACCTTCATAAGCCAAATCACTTTACTTGAAGTGGACTTTGACGTTTGGATCTGAATGACATTCGCAAAGCACCCTAACTGGTTGCAAAAATAATCCAACATGATACAGACATCACAGAGAAGGCCAAGACAAAGATAATGTCAATATCCCCAAAAGTACAGGTGCATCCTTCAGGTGCACTAAGATGCCAACAGCATCAAGAGTAAGGTCAGGTCAGGTTGGGGAGCATATACTGGTACAGTGTGTTGCCACACCCACCACATGACGAAACAGCTCGGGACCATGGTTGGCAACCCCCCTAGGCAGAAATGCGGTCCAGTCCCACCCTCCAGAAATGACCATCTATCTGCCGCAGCCAGGTGTTACACGAGCATCCCCTTGGCCTGGTCCAGCCACACGGTCCTCAGCAATGAGGATCCTGCAGGTCAGATCACCATTGGAGAATTGCGCCACATGGCCATAACTGACGGTGCTCACAATGCAGGTAATGTGCCTCATTTGGAACTCCATGAGCAAGCGTTCATTCAACACAAAGTGAAACCAGCGGTACACCAAGGTTTCTCCAAAGAGACACAATACCGAAGGAGTCCAGTCTTCATCTCAGGTCACTGGATTGCATCCATGTCTGGCAACCATATAACAAGACAGGAAGCCCCAGGATTCTAAAGACTTGTACCTTCATCCTTGGGCATACATATCGGGTATGCCACAACACCCCTTTCCAGCGACCTCATAACCCCCACCCCCATTCAATCCACCAACTCACTTCATAGGAAGAGTCACCAGAGACACATCACTGCCGAGGTAAGTAAACCTCTCGAAAAAGTCAACACCCTCCCCGCAGACACAGACACACTGCTGATGGCTGTGCCTAAGAGGTCATTAAAGGCCTGGATTTTAGTTTTTATCCAGGACACACACAAGCCCAGACACTCAGACTCCTCGCTCAGTCTCCTGAGAGCCCCGATCAGAGCCTCCATTGACTCAGTGAAGATCACAGCATTGTCCACAAAGATCAGTGAATCTTTCTTCACCAACAGATGCCCCTCAGCCACTGGACCCCACAACCTTGCCCAACACCCATTCCATGCAAGCACTTGAACAGAGTAGGAGCAAGAACACACCCCTGACGAACCCTAGAATCAACTGGGAAAAATGTAGAGGTTCTGCCTCAACTCTGCACAGCACTCACAGTACCAGTGTACAGGCCGACCATGATACCCAGCAACCTTGAGGGGATCCCACAAAGTCTTGTGATGTCCCACAGGGCAACTCGATCAACTGAGTCAAATGCTTTATGAAAATTGACAAAGGCTACAAGGAGACTCTGCTGATAATCATGTTTGCGCTCCATGAGAACCCTCAGTACCATGATGCGGTCGATGGTAGATTTCTTAAGTGTAAAACCAGACTGCAAGTAATCACGGATCCTATTGAGAATTACCCTAGCAAGGACCTTACCCAGCACTGAGAGCAATCACCCTTCCCTTTCCAGATAGGGACAACAAGTCCTGTCTTACAGTCAATTGGGATGACACCATGTCCCAAATGGAAGCAAAGATTGCTTGCAATGCCAAGAGGACAGCCTTACCACCAGCCTGGAGAAGTTCACACTGGATACCGCAGATCCCTGAAGCCATCTCTACCCTCACCTGGTTCACCACCTGTGCAATCTCAGTGAAATTGTGTGGTTCACAGCTAATTGGAATATCAGCCTCAGGAACCGTGGATCCAGAGATTTCCAACGTCCTAGCCAGAGGATCAGCTTTAAACAGCTGCTCAAAGCCAGCCCAGAGGATCACAACTGCAGTGTCATCCGTTAAGTATTATTCCATCAACAACCCTGACACTGACTCTACAAAAGAACAGATTCTGATGTGCGTAATGCTTCGATTCCTCTGTAAGCAGGACATGGGTCACTAGACCATAGATCACATGTCATTTTCTCACAGATTCCTCTAACAAACCCCTCATTTGCCCTGACAGCAATCCTTTTCACTTCCCTGTACAGACTGAAGTTGCCATCAAGCCATGCTTTGCGACTCCTCTCAATGATATCAGCCTCATTTTCCTAGTAGGTGGTAACCTACTGAACCTAAGCTCGAACTTGAGTAGTAACAAGTCTGTGGTCAGAAATCACAAAGTGAGCACTTCTGTAGGCCCTCCACCAACAAGAGTGAAATTTACAGAGAATTTATAGAGAAACAGATTTAGTGAAGGTTGAAAGACTTATCTTGAAAACACTGAACATACCTCAGTACTCCATGCAGTCCAAACAGAAGTGGGGAAAATAAATTAAAAAATAAATAAAACTGCAGCCACAACATCCTCCACACTACTACATTTTTATTTAAAAATAGTGTTTCCACACTAGCATTTTCAAATTGTTTACGAAAGTATCCTTGTCCACACTAATGCAAAGAAACATGCATACAGTTGTGCTTGAAAGTTTGTGAACCCTTTAGAATTTTCTATATTTCTGCATAGATATGACCTAAAACGTCATCAGATTTTCACTCAAGTCCTAAAAGTAGATAAAGAGAAACCAGTTAAACAAAGGAGACAAAAATATTATACTTGGTCATTTATTTATTGAGGAAAATGATTGAATATTACATATTTGTGAGTGGCAAAAGTATGTGAACCTCTAGGATTAGCAGTTAGTTTGAAGGTGAAATTAGAGTCAGGTGTTTTCAATCAATGGGATGACAATCAGGTGTGAGTGGGCACCCTGTGTTATTTAAAGAACAGGGATCTATCAAAGTCTGCTCTTCAGAACACGTTTGTGGAAGTGTATCATGGCATGAACAAAGGAGATTTCCGAGGACCTTAGAAAGAGTTGTTGATGCTCATCAGGCTGGAAAAGGTTACAAAACCATCTCTAAAGAGTTTGGACTCCACCAATCCACAGTCAGACAAATTGTGTACAAATGGAGGAAACTGAAGACCATTGCCACCCTCCCCAGGAGTGGTCGACCAACAAAGATCACTCCAAGAGCAAGGCATGTAATAGTCGGCGAGATTACAAAGGACCCATGGGTAACTTCTAAGCAACTGAAGGACTCTCTCACATTGTCTAATGTTCATGTTCATGAGTTCACCATCAGGAGAACACTGAACAACAATTGTGTGCATGGCAGGGTTGCAAGGAGAAAGCCACTGCTCTCCAAAATAAACATTGCTGCTCATCTGCAGTTTGCTATAGATCACGTGGACAAACCAGAAAGCTACTGGAAAAATTTTTGTGGACGGATGAGACCAAAATAGAACTTTTTGGTTTAAATGAAAAGCATTATGTTTGGAGAAAGGAACACACTGCATTCCAGCATAAGAACCTTATCCCATCTGTGAAACATGGTGGTGGTAGTATCATGGTGTGGGCCTGTTTTGCTGCATCTGGGCCAGAACGGCTTGCCTTCATTGATGGAACAATGAATTCTGAATTATATCAGAGAATTCTAAAGGAAAATGTCAGGACATCTGTCCATGAACTGAATCTCAAGAGAAGGTGGGTCATGCAGTAAGACAACGACCCTAAGCACACAAGTCCTTCTACCAAAGAATGGTTAAAGAAGAATAAAGTTAATATTTTGGAATGGCCAAGTCAAAGTCCTGACCTTAACCCAATCGAAATGTTGTGGAAGGACCTGAAGCAAACTGTTCATGTGAGGAAACCCACCAACATCCCAGAACTGAAGCTGTTCTGTACAGAGAAATGAGCTAAAATTCCTCCAAGCCGATCTGCAGGAATGATCAAAAGTTACCGGAAATGTTTAGTTGCAGTTATTGCTGCAAAAACGGGGGTCACACCAGATACTAAAAGCAAAGGCTCAAATACTTTTTCCACTCATAAATATGTAATATTCGATCATTTTCCTTAATAAATAAATGACCAAGTATAATATTTTAGTCATTTGGTTTCTCTTTATCTACTTTTAGGACTTGAGTGAAAATCTGATAATGTTTTAGGTCATATTTATGCAGAAATATAGAAAATTCTAAAGGGTTCACAATCTTTCAAGCACAACTGTACAAACATTAACCTACACAAGGTACATAAAATCCCTGAAGGGATGGCAATGCTACATGGTAATCTAAAAACTGTATCAACTGGTAGTGCAAAACACAATTTAAATGCATACAGGTAAGCAACACAACAAGCACCATGGAAAAGAACTCCTCTATATCTTTGTTGGAATATGGTTTTCTTCCTTTAAGGGTGGCCAATAAAAGAATGAGTGGGATCCAATCAGAGAAGGGCTACAAATCAGAGCACAATTAAGAGTCTGCACTTTTAAAAGTCTAAAATTTGACCCATCCACATTACAATACCAAGTTGGTATTTTCAAATGTTTATGGCTCTGAAGAGTGTGTCAAAAATTCTCAGTATTCAGAGGTTACAAATGTTGGGATAGCTGGATGAAAGGTGAACTTAAGCCTGCATTTTTAGACAAACATGTAATAGAGAGTGTGGATGTAGCCTAGGGCTGGGTACCACTGATCACGATTCAATTCCAGTTCACAATGCCCTAACTCAAAATCGATTTTATCTTGCTATATTAATCAGATTACCATGACAGCATTTTTTCATTTCAGGAATATAGCAAAAGTTAGACCTCTTATAACTTTGCAAGATGCTGAAAAGTTAGTTCACGCTTTTGTTTTTAATCGACGAGATTACTTTAACATGTCTGCTTAATTCCATGAGTTAAACTTTAAAGAACAGTTTACCAATAGAAATTTGGCAGACTAATACGGTAGAGCATTTTAAAAAGAATGCTAAAAACCTTTTATTTTAACAAGACTTTCTCATAGCTACATTTTAGTGTACAGTATTACCTATTAGTGCTGGGAGGTATACAGGTTCATGCCAAAAACCATTTATTTTTGTTATGATATGGATTTTTCTTAAACCGCAACACCGGGTTAAATAGCCTAAACAACTAACAGAACGTGGCGCAGCAGGAAACTGTTTTGGGGCAGGGGGCAGGGTGCAGGGTGCATTTTTCACTGCTACACCGCTAAACATGCATGCAACGGAGTACATGCATTAGTGGAGGTATTGAACAGTGAAAATGAACAGAGAACATTCCAAAACTGAAGCTGTAGCAGACATGATGACGCAGAAGAACTTTTGTCGAAAAAAGGAGCTGTGTCTGTTGTCTGGAGATACTTTGGTTTTAAAAGGTTGAATGTGGACCAAACAACTATTTACTGCAAATGCTGTTGAGCTAAAGATGTCGCCGGAGGCGGCAACAGGAGCAATTTTCTGGACCACCTTAGCCGCAAACATGCTTTAGAGTACCAGTACTTCGGACACAGCCATAGGTATGTAATAGTTATCAAAATAAACTATTTTAAGTAATGGTAGTAAAAACATACCATTGAATAAGAAATGTACAATGAATGTGTGTATAATCAATTTTTTGTTCTCTCTATTTTCAGTTAGTACAGGTAGTCCCCTACTTACGATGGTTCAACTTAGATTTTACTTAGAAGTTACAATGTCGAAAGCAAGACAATAACTTATATAAAATTGTGTAAAATATAAATTTTCAAGTTGGTGCGGCAAGCAAACATTTCTGTGGGCCGAGTGATCCAAGCAATGAAGTACGATACATTGCCGGAAACTCCCACATTGTGAGATGCCTCAGTCTAGCTAGTGATCGATAGAGATCAGTGATCTTGTTGTTACAGCGCTTTTCGATACGCTTTTGCTAGAAGGAAAGTTAGCTTTGTTGATTTGACCTCAATTCCCTGCGCATGCATGAATAGTGAAGAGCAAACAGCTTCTAAAATGGCATGTGGAGAGATATGAAAGTGAATGCTCAAAGCAAAACAATCCGTGGATGACTTTTTGCATATTATCACTGAATCGGACTCTGACTTTTCAGACTTCAATTTTGATGCAAGTGATCTGGTGATGGAGATTGAAAATGAAAGTGAGGTACCAGTATCAGCTGATCGGTCCCCAGCTGATCGTGGTTCTGAACATGTTCCTGTAGCTAATGTACCCATGGCAACGTTCGTCTGGGATGACCGACACAAGGTACAAACCATATTGTGTCTCGCTACAATGGTCACCCCTGAGCACCTGTCAAAGACAACCAGGCTGCCAACCCACCGTGCATTCCTGCTGGCCTAGCTTGAAGAAAGGTCCATATTAATGAAATTTGCCTTAAAGATGGTTCAGTTGGTAAAGATTTCATCACCAAGTAGCACTTGTGTTATTCTATTTTTATTTGGTGAATACTGTGTAATGTACCTTGGCTTGAAGCCTTGAATAGTATTATTACTGGAAGTTGCACTATTATTTATTTTATTGTTATTATTTATTACTTTAAATATTATGCAGTTTAATGATGGTAAAGTTGTTGAAAAAGTCACTTTAACGCGTCAGTGGACAAATTTTGTTAACATTAACAAAGTGCAGTTGGTTTACAAAAAATATTTACTATTTATTCCTTTTCTAAGACACTTTCAGTGCAATACAGCTTTTGACAAGCACCTTGGATATTTTACTAAGTCTAAATGCCTCTTTGGATGGTTGAAAATATGTTGTCAAAATTATAGTTTAAGTTGTTTGCAAAATTTCTTCAATAAAAAGGTTGCATATTTTGACTGCAACTGTCATGCAATGCGATTCATTCTCTTCATTATTGCCACACCCTTCACTTTATGGGGCCATGCAAACCTGTATTAATACTTGTGTGCACATTAAAAAAAATTTTGTACAATGTATAATTCTCATGACAGTGGAATAGGTTGTTCTTAACCAGTCTACTGCAGTAATTGCAGTGGAAAATGTGGTTAACTCATGCATGGGAAGAAAATATCTTCCAATACCGTGAAACCGGTATCATTTTGAAAAATTTCGTCATACCGCCCAGCACTAATCCCTATTAAGCTCTATGTGCATTGAATCATTTTCATCAAGGCTCTACAATTCATATTAATCCCTACTATTCTTTGCTGTTCTTTTTCCAGTTTTCTGAGGTGGTGTCCTGCGCCACCACCACCAAGGCATCATGAAGTCCCTACATTGATGGATTGAAGGCAGCACCCCAGTTGCCTAAATGACCAACATCAAATTATTTCAAGTGAAGCCTGAAAGCCATAAGAGCTGGTTCAGATAATTTGTTAGGTAGAATGCCCATTGGGGGCTGGGTGGTCTCTTGGCCTTGGAGCCTTTGCAGATTTTTTTTTTTTTTTTCTGTCCTCCTGGCCATTTGACTTTACTTTATTCTCTGTGTTACTTAGTATTGAAGCTTATTTTTGTTGCATATAAACTTTTCTTTCGTCATCTTGTAAAGCACTTTGAGCTACACAATGTTTATATAGCACATTTTCATACAAAAACGTTATTGACTGAATTAGCATGCACTGATATATTTGAAGTGGTGTTTTTTTAAGAGATTAACAATGTCCAAAAAAAAAAAATAGTTAACATCAGCATTTGGAAGATGTGGAACAAAATACCATTGCTCCTTAAAAAATACTTTCACAGCACTGTAATCATTCCGAATTCACCATAATTTAACTAATATATCACCACATCAGAGTCCACACATATTATGAGGAGGCTCCTTGTAATACATATTATCACCTTGCGAATATTATAAAATAATCAAATATCATTCCTTAAATAATAAATGTTATTCATAACACACGAATAGGTTATTGAATCTCCAAGTAGACACTATTTGACTAAATATTAGCCAAATTTATTCCCCTATTCGACATTTAAGATAAACTTGAATTAGTTGAAATTAAAAATACAGCAGGAAGTCTTCCTATAATTCTACATTACACGTATCTTCAGTGTCTCACGATTAGCAGTCACGTTAATCAGTTTTCAAAAACGTGTCCTCACACTTCCTGCTCAGACAAAAAATTGGAAGCATTTTAAAATGAGGATCTAGTGCTGATGCTTGTTGACAGCAGTGTTGGATGAATGGAACATAAAAGAAAAAGAACTGGCCATTGTGACTGACAATGCCACAATAATGATCCATGCAGTACAGCTTTTGGAGCTACTTCTCGTCAGCCGATTTGTGCAATACTCAATTTGGTATCACAGGCTGCTATGAAAATTCCAACAATTGCCCGGTTACTCAGCCGAGTGAGGCACATTGAAAACCTCCCGCCGTAGCAGTACAGCTAGCCACATGCTTAAAGAGAAGCAAAGTTTATTGGACTTGCCAACACACAAACTTATGACTGACAATGTGCGACAGAACAGCACATTGGAAATGCTAGAAAGGTTTTTGGAACAGCAGCCAGTTAGCCATCTCAACAGCTCTACATATAAGCAGCGAGGTTATTTCTGGTGTGACAAGCAGGCAGTGTGCTCGTCTGCAACACATCCTCCACAGGTGCCGAGTCGTTTTTAACGTCGTGGCATGCGATTGTCATGTAGGAATCTGCTGCCCTGGATGCTCAGTTGTCGTAAGTTTGGGCTACTCTCTCTACTGACCTGAGAGACATGGTGATTTTTTTGCTTAAAATCTTCATAAATCTTAGAAAGCAAAATGAGTGAAATTTATTATACCGGTTTGGTATAGCTGTGATGGTGCTGATCCAGCTCCCTCTACCAGTTTTGGGAGCCTCTTGAACCCAACACCATTGATAACAATAGAATGAGCTGGTAGATGGGGACAAAACACATGCTAAGCAACGGGATGGTCCAAAGTGCTTTTATTAACGAAAAAAACAATCAAAACAATCTCTGTCCAAAAGTACAGTTCTCAAAGTTCATAAACAATCCATAAAAACAGTGAAAAAAAAAAAACAAACGTTTAAAACCAGGCTAAAAACCACCAGTCACTGGGTCATACGAGCCAAACCAAACTCCTTCCAAGTCTTTCAGCTCACCCATTTGCCCGTTCAGCTGGGGAGGCTTCAGCAGCCACAGTCCTATCAATCC
Source organism: Polypterus bichir lapradei (assembly GCA_026402145.1). NCBI lineage: Eukaryota > Metazoa > Chordata > Cladistia > Polypteriformes > Polypteridae > Polypterus > Polypterus bichir. The sequence goes on along the minus strand of JANRMT010062792.1, from coordinate 3,840,165 downwards.
TGACTCCCGCCGTGGCTACCTCCGTCTGAGTCTACCAGACCGCTCGGGGTCGGTTGTCCTCTAATCAACCTTCACACCCATGCAGTCTTCTCACCCACTCCTCAGTACAATTAGTGGGTACAATCTGTCCCTAAAGCACAAATCCCTCGCAGGACCCCTGACCACACTTTTCTCTCTCTCTGTCTCTCTCATAAAATCTGCTATAGATAATTTTTTTGTCAACTGAGATTATACAGATATAAATTAGAATATCATCGAAAAGTTCATTTCAGTAATTCAATTCAAAAAGCGAAACTCATATCATATGGATTCATTACACACAGAGTGATATATTTCAAGAGTTTTATTTTGCTGATTATGGATTAACAACAATAAAAACCCAAAATTCAGTATCTCAGAAAATTAGAATATTGTGAAAAAGTTCACTACTGTACACTCATAGTGTCACACTCCACTCAGCTAATTAACCCAAAACACCTGCAAAGGTGCCCTGAGCCTTTAAATGGTCTCTCAGTCTGGTTCAGTAGGCCACACAAGGAGGGTCAGCCACAAAAGGTCATTGCTAGAGAAGCTGGCTGTTCACAGAATGCTGTATTCAAGCACATTAATGGAAAGTTGAATGGTAGGAAAAAATGTGTCAGAAAAAGGATGCACAAGAAACAGGGATAACCGCAGTCTTGAGAGGATTGTGAAGCACATCCCATTCAGGAATTTAGGGGAGATTCACAAGGAGTGGACTGCAGCTGGAGTCTGTGCTTCTACAGCCACCACACACAGACGTATCCGAGACGTGGACTACAACTGTCGCATTCCTTGTGTCAACCCACTCCTGAGCCACAGACAACATCAGAAGCGTCTTACCTGGGCTAAGAACAAAACGGACTGGACCAGGGGTCCTCAATCACGGTCCTGGAGGGCCGCAGTAGGTGCAGGTTTTTGCTCCAACCCAATAGCTTAATAAGAAGCACTTACTGGTCAAGTAACTCTTCTGCTTCACTTTAGGTGCCTCACTTATTAAAATTTTGAACCGTTATTGCTTATATTAGTCTTAAACAGTTGTATTCTTGGTTTTTAGTATTGCTCCTAATTAGCAATAACATGCAAATGACAAAAGAGACCAGGATTTCTCCATTCAGCTTCTTACCTTTTACACCCGTGTGTGTTTATCATGCACTATTGGGTTTAAACAAACACTTGGAAGGAAAGTGAAGAGAAAAAAGTAAAGGACTGATCCATTTTAGCCATCAAATCATTTGAATAATATCCTTAGAAATGGGAAGAAAATCTAGGATATGAGAATTACCTGACATAGCAGAGTTAAAGCACTAACAAGCCCTGAAATTAAATTATTGGCAAGAATTGCTTTCTAATTAAGTAACCGGGTTAGAACAAAAACCTGCAGCCACTGTGGCCCTCCAGGACTGTGACCGAGGACCCCTGGACTGTTGCTCATTGCTCCAAAGTACTCTTTTCAGCAGAAAGTAAATTTTGCATTTCATTTGGAAATCAAGGTCCCAGAGTCTGGAGGAAGAGTGAAGAGGCACAAAATCCAAGATGCTTGAGATCCAGTGTGAAGTTTCCACAGTCAGTGATGATTTGGGGAGCCATGTCATCTGCTGGTGTTGGTCCAGTGTGTTTTATCAAGCCCAAAGTCAGCGAGACAGTCTACCTGGAAATTTTACAGCACTTCAGGCTTTCCTCTGCTGAAAGGCTTTATGGAGATGCTGAGTTAATTTTCCAGCAGGACTTGGCACCTACCCATACTGCCAAAAGTACCAATACCTGTTTTAATGAATATGGTATCACTGTGCTTCATTGGCAAGAATCTGTACAGAATATATGGGGTATTGTCAAGAGGAAGATGAGACACACTAGACTCAATAATGCAGATGAGCTGAAAGCCACTATCAAAGCATTATGGGCTTCCATAACACCTCAGCAGTGCCACAGGCTGATCGCCTCCATGCCACGACACACTGATGCAGCAATTCATGCAAAAGGAGCCCCGACCTAATATAATTTAATATTTTCAGTCTGCCAATATTTCTGTATTAAAAATATTTTTTATTAGTCTTGTGTAATATTCTAATTTTGAGATACTAAATTGAGTTTTCATTACCTGTAAGCCATAATCACCAAAATGAAAAGAAATAAAAGCTTGAAATACATCACTCTGTGAATCTATTTAATAAGAGTTTCATTTTTTGAATTTACTGAAATAAAATTAGGGCGGCACGGTGGCGCAGTGGTAGCGCTGCTGCCTCACAGTTAGGAGACCCAGGTACACTTCTTAGGTCCTCCCTGCGTGGAGTTTGCATGTTCTCCCCGTGTCTGCGTGGGTTTCCTCCGGGCGCTCCGGTTTCCTCCCACAGTCCAAAGACTTGCACGTTAGGTAGATTGGCGATTCTAAATTGGCCCTAGTGTGTGCTTGGTGTGTGGGTGTGTTTCTGTGTATCCTGCGGTGGGTTGGCACCCTGCCCGGGATTTGTTCCTGCCTTGTGCCCTGTGTTGGCTGGGACTGGCTCCAGCAGACCCCCGTGACCCTGTGTTCGGATTCAGCGGTTTGGATAATGGATGGATGGATGAAATAAAATTATCTTTTTGATGATATTCTAATTTACTGAGATGCACCTGTATTTATGGGAGAAGTTGGGATAAATGATTTCTCAAACTTATGTTACAACAAAACTTAACTTCTGAACTGCAAAGCTTAAATATGGCTTTGCTTTTATCCAGTTGTTCTTTACCGACACACCATCTGAATCCAAAGGAAGTCCACTTATCTCATTTAAGTGTCTGTCGTTACTCAATGCTGAGGACGACACACCAATTTATGCAGTCCTACCTGCAACCAGACCCTTCTCATTCAATGCAAAGTAATAAAGTGCTTTTTCCATAAAAAGCCTTAACAGGTGCATTAGCAACATCTGGTGGATCAGGTGCCAAAAATGTACATACAGCAATTGAACAGGACAGAGATTTACAAGATCAATCTTCAGACAAAGAACTGATATTAAATAATTTTAAATAAAAAGTAACAGCACATCAGTCTCCAAGGTAGACCATATTTAGGGCAAAGGGGTGGGGGAAAGAGGTACTGTGAAGTCAGGGCGCATACAGCTGCCCTAACCCCCAACACAGAGAGGCAGAACACAGGTTCAACACACAACACCCGGTTTATTTACAGTTTTGTGCACAGTACACCAACACAACACAGTCCCTTCTCTGCCACCAGTCCATCCACCTCCACTCCTCAGGCTTTGTCTTCTTCCTGCAGACTCTGGCCATTGAGTGAAGTGAGGTGGCTCCTCTTATTCAGGTCCCGGGAGTGTTCCAGATGGCTCATCAATATTACCTGGAATTACTCCCAGGTGTGCTGGAGATCAGCATGCCCTGCAGGAATCCATGGTGCCACAGCCGCCCAGGAGGGCTGCCCTCCAGTGTACCAGGAGAGGTATTGCCTCACCAATGCCCTCTCCCCTGGTCCTTCCACTCTGTTGGCATCCCTGCCAGGTAGTGGCCATGGCTGCTCATCACAGTACATTAATTTTTAACATTTAAGTTGACCCACTTAAATGTTTTCAAATGCTCTGTCCTGGGGCCTCATGTATAAACGCTGCGTACACAGAAAAATGCTGCATACGAAAGTTTCCACGCTCAAATCGCGAGGTATAAAACCTAAACTTGGCGTAAAGCCACGCACATCTTCACGCTAGCTAAAACCCTGGCGTACACAAGTTCTCTGCTCGGTTTTGCAAACTGGCGGCACCCAGGGTCAAAGCAGTGCTACTGTTCCTGTGCGGTTACCCTTTCATGATTAGATTCACATCCCTAACGCAGCTTTATCATATACACTGAAAATAACTGCATATTGTTTATTAGTTCAAGGCATCGGATTGTAATGTAACAATATAATGGTCCACAGAATAGCCAAAGTATTCCAAATATCATAGCTGCTTTAACGTTCTTACTCTCACTGCACCTTCTTCTTTCAGCTGCTCCCGTTAGGGGTTGCCACAGCAGATCATCTTTTTCCTTTTTCATTATTATTACTCTAACTGCACCACTCAAAGTATTAATATCACTGTATCTGAGTGTGGAATCACAGATCTACATCAGCTGATCTGAAAGAAAATTATCTGTATACAGCATCTAGCACACACTGCCTCAGCCATGCTGCCTATTTGAACTGCTCTCACACAGCCAACGCTTCAGAGTCTTTCCTATACTGACCTTGCGGTTCAGAAAGTTTCATCCCAAGAACTATAAAACGCACTCAATCAGTCCAATACTGTTTGTAAGTACAATTACTTCACTGTAAGCTTGCGATACAGTTATAATATTGCACAACCTGCGCCACTTTATAAACCGCGTATTTACATATGATGACGTTATCATTTTTAAGATGAAATGCAGCAAAATATGTTTATTATAAAGATAAAACTAACTTCATTTAAATAATATATATTGTTAATAATTAAATATGCGAGGACACGGTGCCACAGCGCTAGCGAGGAGCTGGCGCCCTGTTCACGGATTATTCCTGCCTTGCGCTGTATGCTTGCTGGGACTGGATCGACACTGGAAGGATAGAATAGTTAAACATGTACTATGAAGATATTTCAATTTTCAAGTTTTGAAGTATCGGCGTTCTAAGCTTACAGATGGCATCACGTCTATAACAAAGCTGATCGTATGTCAATTGGGTATTTGGCGAAAGAAAAGTAAGGCCAGGAATTGGGGGTTAGTACATTTGAAAGGGACAGTACTGCTGCAAAAAAGTATGTCATCGAAGGTTGTGCAGAGCGCAGCAAGCATCTTGCATGAGGCATGAACAATTACTGCGCCACCGTGTTCCCATGTTTAATAACATGCTTTAACTCCATTCATCATGAAAATATCACATATACATCTCAGTATTTTAATTATTCAGAGAGCTGTAATATTACGAATGTAAAGGATTCTGCGACCTGTCGGAGGAAGAGAAAGCCTGTTTAAGAAGCACAAAGTGCACACAGAGCACATAGAAGGTCAAATACAAAACAAGGCATTTAACGTGCTACTTTAGTAGCGATGGGATTTGAGAAACTAGTAAATTAAATGATTTTAAGATGAAGTTTATGATGTTCTACTTTAACCACGTAGTTTATTTTGTCATTAAAGGGTGAAATTTCGAGATTAAAGTGACAAATTTGTGCTTTTTTCCTCACTGCGTGTCTATTTTTTCTCTGTACTCTAATAAGCTTTCATATGACACTCACATGGTGAGCTACGACTTGCCTTTTCACGGCGACTTTGGTATCTGACAATTTCTTTTTATTTCGGCACTGTGCGACTTTGTGAACTTGGTTTCGAGTTTCTCCGACACTATGTCACGCAATCAACTTCCTTTTGTTGTTTATACCACAGTTTAAACCAACAAATAGTACATTTTTCCTTGCCTCCACTTGCTGAAATTCCCCTGGTGCTTTTGCCACTGCCTGTACACAGAACGTTGAGCTTAAGGGCCATTTATATTGATTTGCATATTCAAAGAGGCGTAATTCTGGGAGGAGACGGGGCGGGACAGAAGGCGCATGCATGTGCGTTACTTTTCATGCTGACCGGGATTTAAGGAGCGGAAGAACATGGAAGTTGGCGAACGCACAGATTTATGCATCTGGATTTTTTTGTGCATACGAACATTTCCACTTTTGTTCTTACGCCATGTTTAGTGTAAATTCTATGCATGGCGTCATGCACGATGTAGATATATATATAAAAAATGTAGATAGGTGTGTGTGTGTATATATATATATATATATATATATATATATATACACACATACACAGTAATCCCTCGCTATATCGCGCTTCGACTTTCGCGGCTTCACTCTATCACGGATTTTATATGAAAGCATAACTAAATATATAACACGGATTTTTCGCTGCTTCGCGGGTTCTGCGGACAATGTGTCTTTTTACTTCCTGTATATGCTTCCTCAGTTGGTTTGCCCAGTTGATTTCATACAAGGGACGCTATTGGCGGATGGCTGAGAAGCTAACCAATCAGAGCACGCAGGAGCTATGCAGTGTTAACCAGGAAGTCTCATCTCGCTCATTCAGCATCAACGTGCTTCGCTGTGTAAAGAGTT
>JANRMT010062792.1:3686471-3833631 GCA_026402145.1 Polypterus bichir lapradei | reverse complement strand
GCTCAAAGTGTTAAAAAAATCTGTACATACTTTCTCAATGAAACAGCATATCATAATCATAACGTACGTTTGTGTAGAACCACGAGTCCTGAGCCTTTGTGTAGTCCAAACAAATAGAATCAAACCAAACCAAACCAGCCTAGATTAGAAAGCCGGCTTATTTAATCGTTCTAAGCGACAGGCAGCTCTGCACACAGCGACAAACAGTCAATTCAGAGATCGCCGCAGCCCCGCTGTCTTTTGCCGCTTCTCTTGACTCGCAATCCCGTTGTGGAACGTACGCGTCTCACATGAAATCTATCGCCTTCGCGACGCAACTATGAAACATGCAAGTTGAACGTTGACTAAGGGACTACACACATTTAGAGTTTTGGTCGCGCGTAGTAAACACATGGTAAGCAATGGAACCGTTCATTTTAAAAATAACGTAACATGATTGTCAATATACAGTAATTGCTTTGTGAGTGTTGCTGTGATCAAGGATTCGATTATCATTATTTGTTTCAATCAGGGTCGTATTTGTACGATGTGTTGTGTTCAAGTTACATTCTGTGTTTGTCAGTCGTTGTAAAGATTAAATTCTGTAATTACAGCCACATTAGCTCCACAAATGAGACACACGGGTTTACCGGCAATGTCAGTAAACATATACTCAGCCTCCCATCGGTTTTTAAAGGCTCTATTTTCAGAATCAACTTTTCTCTTCGGCATCGTGTGGGCTAGCTTCGCAATAACTTGCAGCAACGCGGTAAATGTTCGGCAAGGCAGCTGAATCGCTGCATTATGGGATCTGTAGTTTTATTGTGTTACCAGCGCTTCATATACCCGGGCCATTAATAGTAATAATACAGTATATAAAATGATCTCGCGGGCCGGATATAATTACACGCCGGGCCGGATGTGGCCCGTGGGCTTTGAGTTTGACTCATATGGACTAAATTGAACTTGAAAAGAAATATTTTTTGGAATGTGATCGCGCAAGTCAGTACATCGAGCCCGCGTGCTATTGTGGTTTTGCTTGTGTGCTTCAGTAAGTTACCGTCCCCTCGCTCTTACTTTTTTACCGTTCATCTAATGAATACACTGAGTATGGCTTTACCAAAACAATCATTGATCGCGAATAAAGTATCCATTATTCATGAAGCTTCAATAGGTGAATAGGTGATCTGTCTTTCTGCGTTAACCGCATGCGTTTTCATACGTCTCAAACTAAGGGGATGCGAGGTTAAAATAAATCGAGAAGCGCGCGTACATACTTAGTGCATCCCCTCTCGGGAATCGAACCTCGGACGTTGTCGATACAGGCGAATGCTTTGCTATCGCGCCACTGCGTGTGGTTTATCTATTTGAGCATAGCAGTGTAATTCGGTTTTTGTTCAGCACTCTTTGGAACTGTTACTTTTTGTCTGCGCACTGCGTCAGTTCACGTGAGCCGCTGAATATGGTTTTATATGTCAGTCGCTCGCTTCTAATTGTTTCGCTGCCTTCTTAATTATATAATGCATGTTTTCTAAAGAGCGTTTTGTAGCTCTTCCTGGCTTTCTACGTAATGCGTGATTACGTGAGAGGCGTGATGATGTCATACGAAACTCCGCCCCTCCAGCTGAACTCCATTACAGTAAATGGAGAAAAACAACTTCCAGTTATGACCATTACGCGTAGAATTTCGAAATGAAACCTGCCCAACTTTTGTAAGGAAGCTGTAAGGAATGAGCCTGCCAAATTTCAGCCTTCTACCTACACGGGAAGTTGGAGAATTAGTGATGGGTCAGTCAGTCAGTGAGTGAGTGAGGGCTTTGCCGTTTATTAGTATAGATATATATTAATATATCTATATATAATATATATTAATATATCTATATCTATATCTATATATCTATATATCTATATATATATATATATATATATATATATATATATCCATCTATCTATATGTATATCTATATCTATATATACACACACATACACACATATATACTGTATACACACACACACCCACACATATACGCAAACACACATACCCTGCATTTTAAAAATGCAATCCTCCTGATTGATAGAATTTACATGAGACTTGCATAATTCATTTTGCAAGAAAGAAATTGGTGAGGAGAAAATAAAAGAATACAAAACTGTCCAACTAGAGCAGGCAGACTACACAATTTGGAACATTAGACCAATTTCAATTCAATTGCCATACTTATTTAAGGTTAAAACCAATTTGAATTGACTGTATTAAGAACACCACATTAAGTCTGAGCCCATGCAATTACCACCTTAGGTAGGATAAGGCAAAAATATTGTTTTCCTTGTTTTAAAAGTTATTACATGGACAACAAATCATTGACAAACAACTACATTTTGTGGAGCAACTTGCAACTCACAAGAGACAATGTCACCGAGCTATACCAACAGATCTGCAAGACTGCAGACGATTAAGCTACCCCAGGAAAATGCCAGTCAACTACTGACAGAAACTGTCACCATTAACCCCTCCCCCCCCCAAACCAAACAAAACAATTATATCCATAAGCTTGATTATAAAATCTAAGAGTGGGCCACTTTTTTTTTTATTATTATTTTAAAAAATGTATGCTTCACTTTGAAATGTAATTTTTATGTGGCAAATTCATATATATATATAATGAATGTAAAAAAAAAAAAAAAAAAAAAAAAAAAAAAAAAAAAAAAACTAAACCTATCCTTCAACCAGATTATCTACTGCATATTCTCATGAAGATTATTTAAATTACATTGTGCTAGAGAGTTTTGCAACTGGATGTACAAAATTAAAGCAGCCATGATTCTGGAAATGATTTAAGAGTTTACCTGGCAGTGACCTCTAATAAGGAGTATAAAGCAACCTAACAACCTGAGACACTGGGTACAGAGTCAAAATGAGAGTTTGGTGAAAAAGATCAAGTGGCACAAGAAGGATGCTATGGTCAAAAAGTGACATTTTGAAGGCAAAGAGGGGAAGTGGTTGAGGCTTGCTCATTGGGCATGTAGTGAGATGTCTCAACAGACAAGATTCAACAGATGCTTATGCAAGCCCTAAGAGGGTACAAGGGTGCTGCTTTGTCTATTCAGTTATACTTCTGTTTTCCTACATTTGCTTTGTACTTGTATGTATTACTTTCTCATGTATTATATTGGCCACAGAGATCATTTTTCTGCACGTTTTGCTTCTAGTGCACGTACAATGTCACAACATTTGTCACATTGCTAATTTTTTACTTACATGCTAGACTAAAAGACCAAAAATACCAGGACTGCCTTTAGTCTACCTTTTTGTATGTGATTATACATGAGTCTATTTATTAACATTTTTTCAAGGGTGAACAAATACAGTAGCCCAGATGTTCATCTGCAACATCAAGCTATGCATCTGTCTTACATCCAAACAAACAGTTCAGGGCTTGAGGTTAAAACAGGAAAGTTATATAGTATAACTTTGTGGTACCTTTATCAAGTAGTTCCAACTACAGCAAGACTAGTGTATTGTAGAAACTGAAGGTTATCCAGTGTTTTGTCGTATTAGAAGGTTTTTGTACAAAGAAAAAATATGATTTTTATAAATAAGCAGGGACAGAACTGGCAAACTCTACATTACTTGGGATTGGTAAACTACAGATTAACAGACTCACTAGCAAAAAACTAAGAGTAGACAAAAACAAAAAAAAAATATTACAGTTATGACCTGATTCAGTCTAGTGTTGTTAAAGTCTGCATGCTATTTTTTTTTTTTTATGTCATCTAATAAATATCTAAACTACTGAAATCTATCAGCTCTGGTCTTTTACTTTCCAGGTTTGGCATTTTATCTTTCAAGCAAATCAGAGTCCACAACTTTAAGGTTTTACTGATTGTAACATTTTCACAAGAGGCATCTTAAGTCTTCAATACAGCAAAGCCTCCAATGATTTGCAATTATAAAATGTACTGGTCATGCTGCTGTAAAACATTCATGTATAATGCCTTCATTTATTGTGGTCATTTGTCTTAAGGTGGCATGTCACTATACTTGTATCAGCCAGACATACAAGATTGAAATACAATGTACTCCAGCACACAAACAAAGAAAATACAACATACACATGTATTTAAGTGTGTGTGTGATTTTTTTAATATGCACATACATACTATACATTAGATAAATACATACATATGCGTGTATACATGGTACACGCTTAATTTCTTAAACTCCAATTCTACTTTAGTTATATAAAAAAAATATATAATTTAAAGTTATTTCTGATAAAAATAATTGTTATTTAATTTACCTTCTATACCTATACAAGACAGCCCTCAGCAATTCAGTGTATCTTCAGTGGACATTCCAAAGTGTTAATAAATCACATAATACTGAAATACTGTACCTCATAAAATTGTAGCTAGACTGGGGAGTACACAGCAGTTTAGAAAGGTGACAGCTGAGGAATGACTCCCCTTGTCTGCCATGGTTTCCATGCAATGTAATTTTAGGAATGTACAATGCAGACTATGACAGTTTGGAATGCCGCCTCTCTTTTGATATCATCAGAACAAGCACATCACATACTCTAAACTTTCATGTCCTAATTTGATCGCAAGTTAATGTGTGCACATTTTAAAAACAATCTCTCTTTATGCCCAATTGTGTTTTATTAGTGCCTTACATCTTTCCCATATAGCAAAAGCTCAGTTGTTAGACTATTTAATCCCAAAATAACAAAAGGAGAAAAAAAAAAAATTGTATGTAGAATTAGTATATACAGGGTGGTCCAGATCTAATTATGCAGATCCAGATTGTCTGGATAACTTTGATTTATGCGGGGACGATTCCAGTTCGGTGCGAAGACGATTCTTCATGTCATCAGTTCACACATTTCTCAATGGTCCGGGATTTTTCGGGTGATTTTCTATGTAATAAACTTAATAAGTTAGAGTGTAATGAAAATTGCATAATTAGATCTGGACCACCCTATACATAAACTGTCACAATTAATAATTTCCACTAGAATTAAAGGACACACATATTGCTGTTTATTAAATATGGTAAATTAAACATTTACAAAAATTTTTCTAAACTTGAAGGCAATAAAAAATATCATATACATATTAACCCTGCATACAAGTACCTTTAAACTTAACTAAAACTTGTTCGATTACACTAAACATCTAGTTTACCTGAATTCAAGACCAACAATGCAACTGCTCAACTACAATCACTGGTTTACTGACTGTACTGCAACATATAAAACAATCAGTATATACTACTATCATGTAGTACCAGACGGTTCCTTTTTATAAACATCATATAACCTACGAAAAAAGAAAAACGTCAGTTTAAATGTTTCTTTAAGATCAACCACAAATGTTTAAATCTGTAACAATGTCAATGGGGCCTTCTGCTACAAAGACCAAATACTACACAACTATTTATCATCATTATTGGGTGGGATATGAATTTCACAGAAATACCCTGCTAGGTTTTACTGAATAACAACTTCAATAGCAATTAGGCCCCACTCTACCCAGTCTCTTAAAAAGCATCTTACAAACTAAAAGCCTCCAACCTCTCTCTTTTTAAAGCAATTCCTAAAATAAAAACTAATTAATTAAATTAAAAACACACAATTCAGCATTCTCAAGGCACCGATGTTAACATAGCTTCTACTCCTAAGCCATGAGGTAAACTCGTATGTTAAAAAAAAAGATCAAATAAGACCTAGAAATATAAAACAGCATTTCCTTTTGTATTTTGAAACAATCTGCAACCCAAAACTAAATGTATTACCTAAATGAATGAAAATTTTTAATAATGCATAAAACATGATTAATAACAAAATAAGAGTGCAAAAAGTCTTTTACCATTGAAAGTATCAAAAATATAAAATGCAATTCCTGCAGTAAATAACTAAATCAGAACAATGAATGTGCAATAAACAATGGAATATTTTAAATCAAAAGCTATATTTCACAAAGAGACAAAAATCAGCTTATTTGTTTCTTCCTAAAACTGCCCAACTTTCCCAACATACAAGTTCTGATCTAAAAATACCATAATTTTATAACCACATAACTGTATGCCCATCATCATATTATTCATTGGGCAGAAGGGTTTCATTTGCAACACATCAAAAGAATATTTGTGTAGTCTCTAACATGACACTACATTAAAGTATAAAGCTGTCAGGTTAATCCCCACTGACTCGCTGTATGTCCCTGACCAAATTATATATAGGTTTCCTACATTTCCAGCCATTTAAAAAAAAAAAAAAAAAAAAAATGAACCAAACTATTTGTGATATAAAGTTTACTTTTACTTTAAGCACTAGATAGATATATACACAGGTAAGAGACACAGACCCACTATGAAATTGTACTACTGTATTAAATGAAAAGACCGGACCATTTTCATCCAACACAAGTTTGTTTTGCTTTTTGTTTTTAATGAAAAAATGCATCATTTTTGTGAAACATATTATACCAAGTAATGATACAAAAAGATGGTATAATGCAATAACCAATACACTCAATGATTATAGATGAAAAGTGGTTGCCCATAAGCTAAAGTTGTTGTCAAATAAATACATTTGAATTGAAAGCACATGGAAAAAAGGCAGGAGAACCATCAGCACCATAAGCAAAAAAAAAATGTATCCTTGATTTATCATTACTTACTGGTTCAGAACAAAACATGATAATGTGGATAGGTAAACTCTAAACTATATTGAGTTGGACAACGCTGAGAAATACAAATTTGCTGTACTTAACGTGCAGCACTCCAAGGCAAGGGTTGATTTCTGCAACATTTAGACAAAACTAACCCAATTCAGATCCCATGTCAGAAACTACGTGACCTTGAGCAACTAATCCAGCTTTTCGTGTGCCTACAGACTTTTGAAAATCAAACATCTATTGTCAGGCTTAGACCAGGGTTACCCAAAAGGACAGATATAACGTAATCAACTGAATTCCGACTCAACGCTCACCTCAGCATAGGTTTGTACTGTGCAACGCCTGCTGCATGAATTTGCAGTCTTATGCATTTACAATATGTCCAGAATTTATAAGTATTTTACGTGCTAAATGACAAGTAACCTTTAACACTACAGGTGAAACACTTTATCCACCAGATATAAATAACATCATGCTTTCATATGGAGTTTTTCGAGGAATTCAGTAGGGTACAGAGAGAGAGAGAATTCTCCACCGCCCCCCCCCCCCCCTTTTATACCTAAACGGACAAGCACAGGACTGCGGCAATGAGCCTGCTGCCAACTTCCAATACTCAAAACAGAGAAATCCGCATACATCAACATGCTCAATAAAAACAACAAATAAAACTGCATAGACGACCCACAGTAGGTCGTACTGCGTATCCATGGTAGAATCTATCAGCAAAATTCTAAATTTGCCCAACTCTTTCAATTGATCGCGCCTTTATTTATTTGCCTCGAACTACCTGCACAGGCCAATCCATGCCTTTAGCACACCCAAATCTTAACCATGCATTGACTTTTTTCTTTTCACAAAGCCTTCAAACTGGAGTAACAACTGTACGATCCCTGCCGCGCGGCACTAGCGACGAACACCACCCCTCCACTGCCGCTGCCCAGATTCTCTAGTTTCTTGACACATTGGTACTCCACGTATAACCAGATAAATTCAGCAATCGCACTGGCCTCACCGGTTCAAAAAAAGAGAGAAAAAAATATAGGTACACGTTAAGGCAGGGAGGGGTCGCGACCGAGATGAAGCAAATTCTTTTGATTTTTGTGCACTACAACTCAAAGCAGAGCAGCTCTTCCAGCCCCTCCATAGTCGGCCCTCTACCGCTGCAGGGCGCATAAACCAATCTGCGCTGACACATACTGTATTTTTACTCTCCCTTTACAACCTTACGCTCCGAAGCTACCAACACACAGCAGCGGTTGCCTATTGGAAATACAAACACCACAAAACAACAGCCCCACAACATGAAAAGTAGAAGGGAAGCAAAGACCTGGTGTAGGGCGGTGAGTCCGTCCACATTGGCGTAGTTGATGTCAGCGCCCCGGTCCAGTAACTTGAGCACTTCGTCCGTGTCACCGCTCGAGCAGGCGGCAAGGAAAACGGCGCCATCGTCGAATTTAACTTTTGTCTTTTTCTTCTTAAGGATGGGCGGCTCTAAGTCCGTTTCCGAGCCCAGCCATCGCTTTAGCTGCTCGTTCCGCTTCTGCTTGGCGTCCGCCATCTTCATCCCCCGTCCTGCCTTTAGCTTATCTTTTTTCTGAGGGAGGATATACTTTATACTGCCACTATCCCACAGCGCACTGAGGCGGGATACATTTGCATAACCTCGCGAGATGACTGGAGACGTGACTGTCATCGCTTGTTGCTGTTTGGTTGCGTGTTCGTGCAAAACAAGCGGATTACGATTTCCGAAGCGGTAGTGGATTTTTTTATCCTTTTGGTTAATGTCTAAATGGCATTAACGTGGGATTTAGTCAGCAGTTCTTGGAATACTTGCAATTATGAGGATATTTTCTTTGTGTTATTTAAAAAGGTTTGACTCGCGCCGCTTGTATACACAATCTACAACGTGTAGCTCGTTTTGGTTCTTATTTCATTGTTGACGTTAAGTTAAAGTAATTGCTTGTAGTTTCATTATATTGAGGTATAAGAATATTTCTCATTTGACTTGGCACTGGTTATAGCTCCATTGGTTTTCCTAAATGATTGTGGGGTCGTCGGCTTCAAAGTTCATTAAGTTGTTGGTTAGGGAACGCCGAGAGTAAAAGAATATAAAAGCGTAAATATTGGCAGTTTGTGTAATGTTACGACATTTCGCACGATAAAAATACAACTTTACCTTCTTGAGAGCCTCTGTACTTTCATTTACTAATAAACGGCTGCAGTACTTGTTTTATTTTTTTTTTTTGTGTCATAGCATTCAAATAAATTTCAATAAAATTAAACTCATATATTAAATAATAATTTCAATAAAATTAAACTTATACAAAGACATGCAGGTTAGGTATATTGGCGATCCTAAATTGTCCTTGGTGTGTGTGTGTGTTCTGCCCGGGATTTGTTCCTGCCTTGCGCCCTGTGTTGGCTGGGATTGGCTGACTGACTGACTAAACCCATATATTAAATCATAGTCTACGTATAAACTAAAAGATGGCAGTAACAGAAGAGTATGTATAAAAATTAGGGGGAATAATAGAAAATACATGTTACTTGGTAGATTCCAGTTTTTTGATGTATGTAGCAGGTTGTTGGAAATGTTCCATCAGTTGTTGTACTGTGCCTCAATCTCCTGGGAAGAAACTCCAGACACACTGTAAGCTGTTGTGGAAAAGCGGATGGTGGCAAAATTAGATGTCATCAAGAAACCCACCCACCCCTATCCCCTACAGGAGGTGCTGTCATGGAACACTTTTAGCCACAAGCCCACTCCACCACGGGAACTTTTCTGCCCTCTACTATTGGAAAATTGAATACTTTCAAACAACATACCAAACCAAACACTAATACTATTAATACTACTAATAATATTTTGAAATTTCTGCAAAATATACTTGACTGATTGATTAATTTTATTATTTATCATATGATTCTGTATCTCTGTTTTATGTTTCTCCTACTGTATGCTTCTAAGTATCCCATTGGGATTAATAAAGTTTATCACATCCAATCTTGCATAAGATTTGTACAAAAACATGGCTACATTAATTGCATTAGCATTTGTCATTGGGCCCATTCATTGTGAAGCTGGTAGGACATGATGGACATTGATACAGGTAGGTGGGTGGTTGTTTTCCACCACAGTCATATTGGGTTGATATTGCTGGACGGCTCCATCTTCTAAGATTAGATTTGACATCTCATAGCCCCAAAGTGCGATTTATTGAGAGACAGCCATAACATCAAATTTGTATCATGGCTAGAAGAAACGACTTTTGGATGGAAGTTTCCAGGTGGAGAGAGATGTAGTTCTCTCCCTCCAGGCTGTATCCCTATATTTTTCAGTGTATCAAGACAGTTTGATAAATTGAAAAATCTGTTTCTAGACCTCAGCCTTTGTTTTTGGGTTGGTAGCCAAACAGGAATGTTTATCTGATGTTAAAGCTTTTAAATGTATATGATTTGCTTCTACTTCTCTTTGAATATCACCTGGTGCAATTCCTGCTAGGATACTGATTTTTTCTATTGGGGTTGGTCTTGGGTAGCCAGTGATAATCCCACGGGTCTTGTTGAGAGCTGTATTTACTTCTTTACGTGAGTGGATTTGTTCCGGACAGGGCTTGCATACTCTCTCACAGAGCAGAACAGAGTAAGCATTTTTGTTCTTGAGATTTGAAGATGTGCATCCCAGGTTTTCCTAAACAGCTTCTTTTGGGATTTTTTTTCTTGCAGAAATCTTCATTCTGGTGTTTATGACAGTGATTTTTGTAGGTAAAGGATCAATCTAATGTCACACCCAAATATTTAGTTGTGGGAGAGTGTTCCAAGCAGTGTTTCTCCCATTATTACTTCAAGATTACTAGACGCATATCATATCTTTAGATGGAATGCACATACTTGTGTTTTACTTAGATTAGGTCTTAGTTTTGATTTTTGTTACAGTAAGTTCCAAGTTCATTCACTGTGCTGCTTAGCATTTCCTTGATTTCTGCATTGTTACTGGAATGAGTGGTGAGTGCAAGATCATCAATGTATAGAAAATTCTTAAGTCTCTTAAGAATAAGGCTGTTTGTTTGTATATAAAATAAGGAGTGGTGGGGTAGTACATTACCTTGTGGTAGTCCATTTGTTTATTTTCTTTTGACTGCAATGGCCTTGGAAGTATACAAAAACATTCAGTTCTGAAGCAGAATTATTATTTTGATTATTCAAAAATTCCCTTTGATATGGATTTTTGGAGCCCTTGGCAGCATGCAGTTTTAAAATAAAAACATTGGGCAGCAGTAAGGTGTGGACTGCTGATTGTTTGTTTATTTCAGCTGTTCCACATCAGCAGTGCACAGACTGCAATCAGAATGCCACACCCCCAGGAGTATAAAGGAAGCTGGGATAGAGAGAACGGGAGACAAATAAAGGAAGTAAGGACAAACACAAAAAAGAGAAATGAATCGGGTGGGTGAAAGTGATTGAAGAAGTTGGTGAAGCAGTCTGGGAAAGCCCAGTGTTAGAGCAATGTGAGAAGTACTCTAGAGGTAGACCAGATCGCTCCTGCTGCATAATGAAGAGCAGGATTGCTCAGGTTTCTAGGGATCCACAGGACGCCAAGGCAATAGAGAATATGGAGTCAGGCTCATTGGGGCTTGGCAGATGCCAGTCAGAGGACTGCTTTCCCTATAGTCTCGGACCTGCTAAGCATATCCAGAGATAGTTGACTAAATTATTAGAGAGAGAGAGAGAGTGCACTGGAGAGAAGATTTTAAAGGTGATTCTGGAGTTTTGCTCTTGTCCTTGATTTTAATTTCCTCACTTGTATTTAGTTTTCATCTTTTGGAGTATTTATTTTTTAAGATTTTGCACTGCACTCAAGGACACTTTATTGTTTAGAAAATAAATGGCGTAATTCACTTTGCACCATCCCTTTAGGAATGTACAGTGACTTTCGTAATATATGTGTCAAAGACACATTTCCCATGGTTTATCCCTGTGCTGCACACTTTTACAACAACAACATTTATTTATATATTACCTTTTCATACAAAAAAATGTAGCTCAAAGTGCTTTACATAATGAAGAATAGAAAAATAAAAGACACAGTAAGAAAATAAAATAAGTCAACATTAATTAACATAGAATAAGAGTAGGGTCCGATGGCCAGGGTAGACAGAAAAAACAAAAAAAAAACTCCAGACGGCCGAGAAAAAAAATAAAATCTGCAGGGACCATGAGGCCTCCCAGTCCCCTCTGGGCAATCTACCTAACATAAATGAACCAGTCCTCTTTGTATTTAGGGTTCTCACGGAAGGACTTGATGATGAAAAATTTAAATTTATCAAACAATCCACATATGATTAAAGTGAACATTCTCAAATTTTATTAAAGAGTATTTTTATACATTTGGGTTTTATTATGTGGAAATTACGGTACTTTCTATACATCATTGCCACCCACCCCCCATTTCAGAGCACGATAATGTTGTGGTGATTTTGCTTCACAAGTGTCTGTGATTATCAGGTGTATCAATTACTTCACTTGTTCAGGTAAGGTGTAAGAGAGCTTTCTGCATTTGGTCTTGCTTCTAAGATTTTTATTACCTTTGGAGTTGTTGTTGTGATGTCTCAACATGAGGACCAGAGTTGTGCCAGTGAAAACCAAAGTAGTCATTATGAGGCTGAAGCGCAAGAATAAAATATTAATAGACATCAGCCAAACCTTAGGATTATCAAAATCAATATAGAACATTGCTAAAAACAAAGCACACTGGTGAGCTTAGTAGTCAATAAGGGAGTTCTAGGCCAGGAAATGCCTACAGTGCTTCTCATAATGAAGAAAACTCCTCATACATTGACTACCATCCTCAGAAGATCTAATTGTTAGAAATGCAGAGGCTACACTGCAATACAAACAACTAGTTTGCCACAAAAACAGGATGACCAGATTAAAGTTTCCCAAGAAATACTTAAAGAAGAGTCCATTGAATTTTGTAAAACGGTCGTGGATAAGACCAAGATTAACCTGTATAAGAGTGATGGCAAGAGCAAGGTGAAATGTGTTTGGGGTGTTATGGTCTGGCAATATATTGGTGCCACAGCTATTAGCTCACTTATCTTCGTGCTGATGGTAGTAACAAAATTAAGATGTATAGAAACATCTTGCCTGCTCAAATTCATCAAATGTCTCAAAACTCTTTGAAGAGAACAGAGTATAAGCAGAGTTTAGAATTTCGGATTAGGGATAAGAAGTTTAAAGGACCGTTACTTTTTTACATGGGTGATAATGTGTGTTGATGAATTTTTTTCCTTCAATAAATCAAATTACCATTTTAAAAAGTATATTGTGTTATCTCAGGTTGTCTTTGGTAATATGCTGAATTTGTTTGGAGATCAAAAATAAGTGTTATGAATAAGCAAGAACAGAGGGAATAAGGAATGGTAGGAGGAATACTTTTTCACAGCCCAGTATAAATTAAATTAGACCTGTTTTTGATTATGGTTGCATAGCTTATACTGTAGGTTAGTCTATCACTATCTCTATATATACTACGCTACCGTGGCTGTTCATTTTAAATCACCTGTAGCTCGCAAACCGTTTCACCTATTGATTTGAAATTTGGTACACGTATACTACGTGACATCTACTATCCGTTTTCGAGGTAATGAATGACCTCCAAGGTTATCCATCAATCCATTATCCAACCCGCTATATCCTAACTAAAGGGTCACGGGGGTCTGCTTTAGCCAATCCCAGCCAACACAGGGCGCAAGGCAGAAAACAAACCCCGGGCAGGGCGCCAGCCCACTGCAATCCAAGGTTATTCCTCTTTGTTCTCATCCCTACTTCTTCATATCTGAAATCATTCTTGAGGCAGATTGAAGACTTACTGTAAGTGCCAGCTTAAGTGAAAAATTAAAAAAAACATACTAACTGCAACACAAACACTGACTTGATCAGTTTTAACATGAAAAGATGCCGACGAAAGAAGAGAAGAAGCGGGCCGCTAGGGTGGAGAAAAGAAGAGCTGCTCAGGAAGCAGTAAGCACATCAACCTCTGAGCAAACGAATTCTAAACATACTGAGAAAGAGTACGAAAACTATGAATGCTCAAGTCAAGTGTATTCACAGTACACTGTTACTGGGTCTTTAAATATTGGATGTTATTCAAAGACAGGCTTTGTGATAATGTTGTGGTGCAGCTAACTCTTCACCAAATTCTGATATACTGGATGAAGTGGGACAAATGTCTTTACATCTTTGGAAATTAAATTTACTTTTAATGTACTGGATTGATATTAAAGGAGATAAAATGGATTGTCATGTTATGGGTATATTAGGAGACTTTTTAGGAAAAAAGTATAGCTAGTTTTTGGGTCCTGCATATGCTGAAAATATGGGTTTAGTGGTTTCAGGTAAATCCTAAAGGGGCATTCATTGGAATCCCACCTTGGCTTTTTCTTACAACAGCAGTAGATTTTAAGAACAAATAATTCTGGTATGTCTGAAAATTTAAAAGTATGTCAATGTATTAATCAAAATTATTATGGAATGTTAATGATGTTTGTATATGGACCTGCAGATACTTTGAAGGGAAACATAGTGCTAAATTTGTTTGTTCCTGAATTTCAGGTTTTTTAGAATACCAGACTTTTTGATTATTTCCCACTATATAAACATATTGAATTGATAGTTATTGTTTTTGGCTTGCAGTGGATTTAGCAACTTTGTCCAAACAGGGTAGTTATTTGTTCAGATATTTTTGCAGTTTTACAGAATGTTAAAATAGGTCACTGTTTATCTAGACCTGGTATATTGTTAAAAGTGATTCCAGCATTGTATATTTGCAGTGTACCTATATGTGTGTAATTCAAAGTTGACTCACTCACTAATCAACAAAAACTCTTTCTTGTTTAGTTAAAAAACCTGAAATTTGGAAGGATGGTGCATCTAGGCAAAAAGGTATCCAGTAAGAAAGGATATCAATATTTAGGGGTAAAACCCCCTCTACCATAGAAAAACTATGGAAAATGTCAAAAAAAATCTGACAATTTTGATTGAAATTTGGTGACATTATAGTAAAAAAGCAAAATTAGTGGTCCATGTTGTTTATTTGATGATAATAATACTGTACCGAATACACTGTGCTAACATACCATGCACACTGACAGAAGAACGAAGAGAAAGAGTAGCATTCACTTAATGACTTTGTGTGTAAATGAAAGTCTCCAGCAACTGAGTGCTGTAGATTAACCGCACCACTGATCAATATGGTGGACTGATGAGTGAAGAAGGGGATGTGTTTTCGACCTTGCTAAGACTACTTTCAATCAAAAATAATGGCACCTCAAAAGACTTAAACTAGAGCATAAAAAGTCATGAACAGAGTTCAGTATAATGAGAAAAAATAATTAAACAAAACCTAATCATAACACTGCCAGAAAAGGAGACTCTGTTTTGAGAAAGAAAAAGTGAGCTGTTTCCATTTGAGTAACAGAACTCAAAAAGAATTTTCAGTAATGCTCTTCTTCCAAACAACCCATTTTCAAAATACAAAAGTTGGCCATTTAAGAAGAACCTCATGAATGTTGCAGCAAAAATAAAAATTCATAGTAACACCTTTTATAAATTATGTGGGACAACTGGGGTGCAACTTCTGTAAATCTATGATCCTGGTTGACAAATCAGCAGAGTACTGTACTCCAGTTTGGATGAACAGGTCATAGGTCATATTGCTTGACACCCAGCTTCATCGTGCTCAGCACCTTATTAATTGAATCATTTCTTCCAAGCCAACTCACTGGATTCCTGTGCTACATATACATGAAAAAATCCTGACGCGAACAAATTTGAGGTTGCTGAATACAAGCATAAACATTCAGAAGTTCACAGGGCTGCTGTTGAAAAACACAGGTATACCTGAAAACATATTGATATAAACAGAGAAACTTCTTTTTGACATGCAAGTCAAAAAAGGTTATTTGCCTTGGCTCAAAAATTGTAATGGTGGTTTTAATTATAATTCAGACATTGATTATGAATCTAATACAGAAATTTTATAAGGTCCACGAATGTTAAATGTCCATATTGTTGTGTGTTGTGCATTGAAATGAATGGTGAATCACCTGGAACATGTTGCAAAAGTGAAAAAAATCGAATTATAACTTTAAAGAGCATATTAAAAGTTTAATATAATTGAAATCATTTGGTGCAAAATAATACCAAAGTCAATTTCATGCCAAATGCTGAAGTACAAGGACTGGTGTTGTACCATTGTCTGAAAATTTCCCAGGGGAAGCTGTGTGACACAGATAGTTGGTTTATATGTTTCTATTTATGGATTCCAGCCTATAAAGGAGTTACACCTAATTAAATAGTTGATAGTGCAGCTATTGATCTGGAAGTGACATTTCGAAAATTTAGAAATGAAAAGTTATTAAGATTAAACATTTTGGGGTGCTTGGAAAAAAGTGTGACACTAAAGATAAAGGGATGTATCAGTACAGTGTTCAAGAAAGTTTATGGGTTAAATGAGGTACAGCAAGTAGGGAATGAATTATTTTAACTTGCCTCAGAATTGCGCATGCTATGATTATTCACTGTTTATGGTAGGACAGCATCAATCTGGATTCTGTAGATTTTGTAATCCGTATGACATGCAATATGAGTTGAACTTATTATTATTGAGATGTGAGGCATCTTGTAGATAAACATCTAAGTGTGGAAGTGTGTGTGTCTATCCAACCTGGAAGTGAGAGGTGGAGTCGGGGTAAGGGCTTCTCCTCTGAGGACACAGAAAACTCGTTTAGCTACTAATAACACAACCGAGGCCAGCATGTCAGCAAAACAAAGCTTCAGAAGAAAGACAAAGTTGCTTAGTCGCTAACATTGGCAAAACTGTCTCCCTTTTACTTTTCTTCCTGCCTCTAATGCACAAGCGAAGCAAGCACGTTGGCAAAATGAAACCTCCAAAGAAAGAGTCACTTGCTTAGCCACTAATACAGAAGCGAGGCGAACATACCGGCCAAATCGTCTCCCTTTTACTTTTCCTCCTACCACTAATACACAAGTGAGGCAAGCACATCAGCAAAATGAAACCTCTGAAGAAAGACAAAGTTGCTTATCCGCTAATACACAAGCGATGCAAGCATGTCGGCAAAACGAATCCTCCTAGGAGAGAGATGCCCAGAGTAGTTCCTTTCAATTACCTGACATCTCTACATTTCAGTTTTTTTTCGAACGATTTCAATAGATTTTAGGACCCCAGGCTTTTTACAACACGGGCTTACACAGCTAGTATATATATAAAACAACATCAATTATAGAATTACCAGTAATGGCACACTGCACAATAACGTGCAGTGAATACACTTGACTTGAGCATTCATAGTTTTCTTACTCTTTCTCTGTACACTTAGCATTCGAAGGTGATATAGATGAGAATGGCGCCTGTACACATGTGCCACATGGCCGCCCTGCTGGCCACTGCCAAAGGTTGATTCAACAATAAAATAAAATAAAAAGAGGAATAACCTTTGAGGTCAATCATCACCCCGAAAGCGGACAGTAGACGTCACATAGTATATGTCTACCAAATTTCTGGTCAATAGTTCAAATGGTTTGCGAACTACAGGTGATTTAAAATCCTGGACAGACAAACGGACAGCCACGGTAGCGTATTATACTGTATATATAAAGAAATCTCAGGAAATTAATTGTTTGAGTTTGTAACACTTACTAAGATATGGAAAAATGTTCAGATTCATTTAATAGAACTGTTTTGTGTTATTTAAAATCTATAGGGCTATTAAAGATAATTTAAGTAGAGGATATACATTGTTTCGTTAGGTATAGTTTGTAGTATAATACACATTGATTATGTTTCTTTATGTGTTGTTGGTAATAGTTTGCCAACTGTCATTAAAAAATATGAAAGAAAAAGTGTAGGGAGAGACCTACAACATACAGTGATGTGAGTATTAAGGTTGAAGGACAGAGGAAAATTCCCTGAAAAAAGTAAAATATCATGCAGGAAGTGCTGTCAGGAATCATACAGCTCAACTTTGTCAGACCAGCTACAGCTATTCTGATATTTACAAGGCAGAGAAAAAGATGTATTAAGAGAATATGTCATTGTTTTGAAACAGCAGGTAATGTTGCTAGAAGTAAAGGCTCTGGAAGACCCAAGGCCACCTCTAACAGGGATGACCACCATATGAAATATATGTGCCTGAAAGACATAGAAAAAAGCCTGTGAAAAATTGTTAGAAGAATTCAAGACCTTAGACAACAAAACACTTAAAAGGACAATTACATGAAGATTGTTTTTTGCTGGTTGTCTAGAAGATGTGTTAAAAAGCCATTGCTCCCCGAGAAGAAAAAAAAAAGATCAAGGACTGAATTTAGTTTTTGACAGGGTATGAAAGATTTGAAGTAGAGCGGTGCAGCGAGTTATGTGGTGAGTGGAGTGATGCTCTAGAAGTATGTCAGAATCAGATGAGAAATACAGTGGATTAAAAAAATATTCAGACCCCTTCACATTCGGCATACTTTATTGTGTTGTAGATTTAATTGTAAATTGATAACTTTCCCATTTTGCCCATCAATCTAAATCAGACATGCTTAGCTCTGGGCCTGGAACCCTGGCTGCAGGGTTATGTTTTAATATGCTTTTTAATTAGATCTAATTTCTTTACTTCTAACGCAATACCTTTTTTTGGGCTGCTTAGTTTTAGCTAACTTGTTTGTTATGATTCAGGACCCTTAATTGCCTATTTAAGTTTTAAACAGTTGCAGTAAGGTTTTAATAATTGCTAGTTTTTTTTAACCAGCCATCTGTTGTTAATGAGGTACAAATAATAAAGGAACCACCATCTTTCTAGCTAACATGCTTACATTTAAACCTGTGTGTGCATCATGAAGTATCTGTGTTATTGCAATGTTTTGAAATAAATGGGATGGACCAAGAAGTATAAATTTGTTCTGGACCAAAGAACATATGGATAATGCTCTCAGAAAATGAAAAATCTACAATGTGATAAAGATGTATCTTGGAAGAATGAAAGCACTGACAAATAATATAATTAAATACCAAGTTTAATTATCTGCTCTATCTGGCGCCTAATTATGAAACAGGTTCAAATGAAAACCTGCAGCAACTGTGGACCTCCAGGACTACAGCTGAGTACCCCAATCTATAGTCAAATACCAATAATGGCAAAATGAAAACATGTTTTCAGAAAGGTTTGTGAATTTATTAAAGATAAAAAACTGAAATCTGTCATTCATAAATATTCAGAAAAATAATTCAATACTTTTTAGAAGTTCCTTTAGCAGCAATTACAGCTTCAAGTCTTCTTAAGTAAATCTCTACATGCTTTGCGCACCTGGATTTTGGCAGTTTGTCTCATTCTTCCTCGGATATCCTGTCAAGCTCCATTATATTAGATGGGAGGAATCTGTAAATTGCATTTTCAGGTCCCTCCACAAATTTTCTATGGTGTTTAAGTCCAGGCTTTCACTGAGCCACTCAAGGAGAATCAGAGACCTGTTCCACAGCCACTCCAGTGTTGTCTTGGCTATATACTTTGTGTCATTCTCATGCTGAAATGTGAGCTGTCACTTCAGTCACATGCTTTCTGTAGCAGATTTTCTTCAAGGACATCTCTGTATTTAGCAGTTTTCCTCCTTTCTTCAATTATGACCAGGCTTCCTGTCCCTGTCGCTGAGAAGTACCCCTATAGCATGATGTGCCATCACCGTGTATCACCATGAAGATAGTATTAGGCAGGTGATGAGCAGTGCCTGGCCTTTGTAACACATAGTGCCTGGAGTTCAGCCCAAAGAGTTACATTTTTGTCTCACCAGACCAGTGAATCTTTTTCTTCATGCTCACAGAGTTCTTTAATCTGTCATATGCCTTATATATATATATATATATATATATATATATATATATATATATATATATATATATACACACACACACACACAGTATATAGCCACTCAACCACAAACATCAGATTGATGGAATGCTGCTGAGATAGCCATCCTTCTAACAGGTTCTCCCATTTCAGCAGAGTACTCTGTTAGTCTGACCACTGAGTTTTTGGTTACTTTGCTGACCAAGGCCCTTCTTGTTTGGTTACTTCAGTCTGGCCAGACAGTCAACCCTAGGAAGTGTCCTGGTGGTTCCAAACTTGTTCAATCTCACAATTATTGAGGTGAGTGTTCTCCCATCTCAGCAGAAGACTTATGAAGCTCTGTTAGAGAGACCATTTGGTTCTAGTTCACCTCCTTGACCTACTCGTTTCTTGCCCATTTACTCTGTCTGGCTGCTTGCCCAGCTCTAGGAAGGGCACCAGTAGTTCCACACCTCTTCCAGTTCTCAACTACTAAGACAACTGTGCTCCCGAGAACACTCAAAGCTTAAATAAATGGTTTATACACTTGCCCTGATCTATGCCTCACCACTGTTTTATCACAGAGGTCTACAGAAAGTTCCTTGGACTTCACAGCTTGTTTTTTTGTCCTGACATGAAGTGTGAATTGTGGTACCTTATATAAAGAGGTGCATGCCTTTCTTAATGATGCCTGATCACTTCAGTTTTCCACAGGTAGATTCCAATCAATACATATTTTTAAGTGTGCAGAAAGTGGAGGGTCCTGAATATTTTCCGAATCCACTGTTTAAGTATGCAAAGTCTTTTCAGCTGCTAATACTAGTGAGCTAGTTCAATGTGAAAAGCTGATTAATGCTGCTGAGTACACAAGGATATTGCAGAAAGGCTTGCATCCCTTAATTGAGAAGTAATTTTCATAGGAGGAAAGATCAGACATTATTTTTCAGCAAAACAATGTACCTATCCACAATGTAAAAACCACCGAATGTGGCCACCAAGTATTGGCTTGAGAACAGGTTTTGGCCTTAGTCCAGATTTAAACCCCCTGGAGAACATTTGATTTTAAATTAAATACAAATTAGCTTGGGAACATATTAAAGTCTTCAGATTTACTGCTTGAAGCCATCAAAACTGAATGTAACAATATTGACTCTTCTTTTTGTAAAAGGCTGTATTGCAGGTTTACCCACAATGCTTTAATGTTTAAGAAAATCTGAGGGAAGAGTTATCCCTTACTGTTATTTTATCTAACTGTTAAATTATTTCTGATTTCCTAGCATTGATGTGTTGGTAAAACCACGATAAAGTACATTTCTTGCAGTCTTTGGCAGACTACCTTCAATCAAAAAATAATGGCACCTCAAAAGAATTAAACTAGAGCATAAAAAATAATTAAACAAAACCTAATCTGATTTGAGAAAAAAAAAGTAAGCTGTTTCTATTTGAGTAACAGAACTCAAAAAGAATTTTCAGTAACACCCTCCTTCCAAACAACCCATTTTCAAAATACAAAAGTTGGCCATTTAAGAAGAATCTCATGAATGTTGCAGCAAAAATAAAAATTTATAGTAACACCTTGTATAAATTATGTGGGACAACTGGGGTGTAACTTCTGTAAAACTATGATCCTTGCAGTTAGGAGACCCGGGTTCGCTTCCTAGGTCCTCCGTGCGTGGAGTTTGCATGTTCTCCCCGTGTCTGCGTGTGTTTCCTCCGGGCGCTCCGGTTTCCTCCCACAGTCCAAAGACATGCAGTTTAGGTGCATTGGCGATCCTAAATTGTCTCTAGTGTGTGCTTGGTGTGTGTGTGTGTTCTGTGGTGGGCTGCCAAGGGTTTGTTTCCTGCCTTGCGCCCTGTGTTGGCTGGGATTGGCTCCAGCAGACCCCCGTGACCCTGTGTTAGGATATAGCAGATTGGAAATGATGACTGGTTATATGCTTTTCTATTGTTTGTTAATTTTATACTGCTCTACAGTATGCTCACCTCAAAACTGATCACAAAAAAGAAAATTTACTATGTATGTAATTTAAAAAGTTAATGATTTTTTCACACATAAATATACAAAATATAATTTCTCTTTAATATTTACATTCATTGGCTGCATAATGTAGGTAGTGAGATCTAGTGGATAGGGCTATGGACTTTAAACCCCAAGGCAGCAAGATCAGTCCCTGCAACTGATTTACCGTATTATACTGAAATGTAGAAAAAGACATGCAAACAATTATACTATACCAGAGTATCACCTTGGTATTTGCTACTGAAATGACTTATAAAGTAAGATTATGGACTCTGCAGTATCTCTAGATTTGACAATTGAATGGACCTGATGTAAAGTAACAGAATATCTGATCTGAAACCAAGAAGTGAATGTTAATGTGATTTCAGTTATAGTCATGGATTGTTCACAAGAAGCATCATTCGAAAACACAAAATTATTCATAAGTGAACTTGGTGCCAAGGCTTTTCATACCAAGGGTCACTGAGAAACACTGTAATCACGTTATCTGATCTAAAGCTGTATCTTCTAAACATTCAGGTAAACAGAGGTGCTTAGCTGTCAGTTGGTTACCACTTAATGGAGAGCTAGACAGTGAAACCCAAAATGGGCGCTGATGGTGTCATGGGAGTGCTTGGTTCATCTGGAATCTCATTGGAGCCTGGAGTCTGAGAGAACCTTGTTCAATAACAGATATTGTTGCAAAATGTAGTGACAAAAAAATTGCCTGATGTCTTTTTCAGGCAGCACCTCTAGGATGCACAGATGTGACACTAATGGTGAAAAACGTCACTGGGTTAATAAAAAGCGTTTTCCCATGTATTGGTGTCATACTGAGGTGCCTCCAAAGAAATACAAAGAAGCTAAGAAGTTGGCTATTGTGGATGTGACCAAGTGGAAATCATTGTATGGTATACTATCCATCTGCCCCTTGTCAGAGTAGGAAATCTACATTCTGACATAAATTAGAAGACTATGAAAATAATATAGTAAATAATGGCCAGTATAGGTCCATGAGAGAACGATCCAAACTAAAACAATCTGTTACTTCTTGAACTGACAACTAGAGTCATAAGCAAATCAGACAACGTAATTTTCATTGATTTGCAAAAAGGCTTTGAAATGGCTACATACCAAATGCTGATTCTGAAGCTACAATCTGTTGTCTTCAAAGGTTTTGAAATTGGTTGAAAAAACTGGTCTAGCAGAATTCTTTCATTTAAATAATTTAAAAACATATTCCAAAAAGCAGGTCGAAATACTGTGCTTCAAACAGAAGCCAGGAGGTACTTCTTTACACAGAAGGGCTTGAGTGTTGGAAACAAATGACCAATTCATGTAGTTTAAAAATACAGTATCGGGTTGAAATATTGGAAAGCGTTACTTAGCTACAAAAACGTATATACTGTAGTGCCTCTCATTGCAAAAACGATCATAAAGTGCACTCTATACAGAAAATTTAATTTGTACAGGACTTTGGAGATTTAGATTGAATATTGGATATGTCCTGATTAAAAACATTTTCAATATTGTGTAGAAATTAGGGATTGGCAAAATGAAAGTTTCCATCAATTGATGGAATTATACACCTCTGTCACCCTGGAAAAGCTTACAGTCTGGCCAATTCAGGTAGAACAATACATTCCACTAAAGAACTGTGCACACACATTTCATTCATAAACATATACATGAAGGATTGTGGGAGATTGCCAACCCAGTCTTTGTGTTTTGTAGGCTTGGAGAAAACTTATTACTATGATGGTAAAGCGAGAAAAATGAAAGTGCAGCCATAACCCACCAAACATGAGAATGTAAAGAAATGCTTAATTTGCACATTTTGCAGGCAGTGTACACAATAAACATTATTCAATTACTTAAAAAAAATTAGTAGTTGTCACACATAGAAAACATGACATGAGGTCATGCATCCTTGTCCTGTTCATGCTTAGATATCCTAAATTAAAGATAGCAGTGAATTCAGGACTAGAATCAACTGATTTATATGCTATTTTGTGTTTATGGAAGAATATATTGCAATTAACAAAAATTCTATCATATGCTGTACTTGAGCATATTACAAATTCTCTTCTCAGCTGAATGTTAGAATTGTTTATCTCAATGTTGCTGAGAATATTTAATGATTCCAGATGGCTTGAAAATGTTATGTATGTAAATTTCCGTTTGCATTCCTCAGAAACAAAAAAAAAACACTTCTAAATTACTAGTAATACGGAGCACATGAAACTATGAAAACAAAAGAAACAAAGATGCAAATATTAAACACATGGTAGGTAAAGGTAATTGCAACACTTTTGGCAGAGTGAACAAGAGAAAGTTTGAGATTTTTACAAAGTTCAAAAAAAGCAATGAACGATCTGGCGCTACTTTTCTCCTACATCTACAATTTATATCTGCCGCTTTACCCCACGATACTGCATGGCAAAATAACAAGCAATAAGTTAACAGAAACAATACCATATAGCAGAGCTTTGCAAGTTCAGTCCTACTGGGCTCCCATGGCTGCAGGTTTTTATTCCAACTAAGCACGCACTCAATGTGTCATTTGATCTCACCATTTACTTATCTAACCTATAAATACTCCCAAGAAACTCATAAATGTTTGTAGTCTGTGCCACAGCTTTAAATGTGTACATTTGCTCCCTTAATTGTATCCAAATGCTGATGATTAGCGATGAGCGGTGCAGACGTGCTAACACCAGTCGTTGGTAAAGGGGAGCAAAAACCTTGTTGCCATTTTCACTTAAACGTTCAAGTTGTTATTAATGTAATAGCATCTTTATGTAATAGGTGTAATACCATCTCTTTAGCATTCAGTGCAGTCAGTATTTGAATAAAATTTAGGAAAAAATCTCTGTAGAAAAGGGTGAATTAATGAAAATGTGGCAGAGAATCTTAAGTACATAAAGTTATGGCAAAAACTACAAATATTTAAGAATTAAAAAAGATAAAAGGGCCACTCACTAGAACTTAAGTATATAAAATTATTGCAAAAACTAAAAATATTTCAGAATTAAAAAAAAATAAAAGGGCCACTCACTAAACAAAGAGAAGTAAGCAGAATGAACTGTGTGTGAAATTGGTTGGCATAAAAATTGACAGCCAAACAAGTACTCAAAGACTAAACCATGCAATATGGTTAACACTGGTAATAATGTAGCTGTAATGTAGCCAAACTATCCATCCATCCATTCAGTATCCAACCCGCTATATCCTAACACAGGGTCATGGGGGTCTGCTGGAGCCAATCCCAGCCAACACAGGGCGCAAGGCAGGAACAAACCCCGGGCAGGGTGCCAGCCCACACACCAAGCGCACACTTGGGACAATTTAGGATTGCCAATGCACCTAACCTGTATGTTAATTCCTGAGCAACATTCCACCAGAATGTATGTTTTAAATGGACTGACTTCTCATTCAGGAATGGCTTCTACCTTGTATCTTAAGCTACTCCAAGTTCAAAAATCTGTGAATGAATTTCATATAGACTTCTATTTCTATTGTATAGCAACCACATTACCAGTCACTTACCAGAGGTGGGTAATCTGTTGCTAATTGTTTATCCTCTAATTTTTGCAGATATAAGCTTCATTAAAAGTGAGACCCATTGTTATTTCACAGTTTTCTTCTGGCTTTTACAGGCACCTTTTTTTGCTGCTTCTCTTCTGCCTCTGATACAGTGTATCTCTTCACCAGTAGTCCTCTGCATTTCTACATGCCAAAAACACTTTGGCTTGTTTCTTCTTTGAACCCTTTACACCAGTGCTTTCAGTTCTACACTAATGTTTTCTGAACCTCTTTTGGAGTGAAGATCAGTTTGTAAGAGCACTGGACTCTTCTACAATGAAAATACATCGATCATAAGAAGGAGACGTAGAAAGTAACAGGAGTTGTGAAGGAGACAGTGCAAGTACTGTGACTTGGAATGTATGGAGTAGGATGGAGAAGCTGGGTGAAGCAGAAGAAGTCATGAACTAAAGGAGAGTAAATGTATAAGATGAAGGTGAACTTAATTATCTGGTGAAATATACAGTTGTATTCTAAGGTAAGCAGATAATATTGCTTGGTTTGGAGTCATCGAAAATGAATTGGCAAAATGAGTAATGAGCAAGCAAGAGTGCGAGTTGTAGATTTAAAAAGGTTTGTTGACAAATTCCAAACAAGTATAGTCTCAGCATATTTATATTAATACGAGTAATGACGCACTGCATGAATACACTTGACTTGAGCATTCCTAATTTTCATGCTATTTCTCTGTACGTTTACCATTCATTTGCTTGCTGCTTCCTAAGAAGCTCTTCTTTTCTCCACCCTAGCACCCCGCTTCTTCACTTTTTTCGTCGGCATCTTTTCGCGTTAAAACTGATTAAGGCAGTGTTTGTGTTGCAATTAGTATGTTTTCTTTTATTTTCCACTTAAGCTGGCACTTAAGTCTTCAATCTGCCTCAAGAATGATTTAAGATATGAAGAGGTAGGAGTAGTGATGGAGAAGGTGTTAGGGATGAGAATGGTGCCCGTACACATGCGCCGCACGGCCGACCTGCTGGCCACTGCCGAGAGTTGATTCTACTGTACAATAAAATAAAATAAAAAGAGGAATAACCTTGGAGGTCAATCATCACCCTGAAAGCAGATGGTAGAGGTCACGTAGTATATGTGTTCCAAATTTCAGGTCAAGAGGTAAAAACGGTTTGCGAGCTACAGGTGATTTAAAATCCTGGACAGACAAACGAACAGCCACGGTAGCGTATTATATATAAAGATTGTTATGATAAACTATAGAAGCAGGTGGTTCAAAAGTAAATTGCGATTTATGTCTGCTGTGCTATTTATAATCTGAAGAAAAGGGTCTTCCTTTTTGCTTTATAATAACTTGAACTGACCCCCTTGTTTGACACACATCAAACTGATTAGCAGTTTCCTTCCTATTACACTATTAAAAACAATGGTATTTTAATGGTATGTTACTAGGTTTTGTGATTCCTCATAGAACTATGTGTAGATAAAGAACCATTTCATTGTTTGTAGTGTTCTTTGCATGTAAGATTGTTTTTTGGGCTTTGAAAAGGCTCCAATATGTGGACAAAAAAGAAATCTGTAATGTATAGTAGGCTACCTAGATGGACAAAAACAAATCAAGAGGTTGAGAAATCCTGAACTTAGCCTGTGTTAATGTATGCAGCAAGAGTTGTTTTGAAATCAGGAATCCATTGATAAGTCACAACTCTGTTATCATCTGTTCATGGTTATTTATGGAGCCTTTTATGGATCTAAACAAATGAAGGTTCTTTGTGGAGGTTTCATGAGAATTGTTCTTTTAGGAATTAAAAGTGATTCTCCTGTGGCATTGATCTGAAGAACCACTCTGGCACCTTTATTTTTGAGAGTGTAGTAACAGCATCATTTTGTTTAGAAAAGCTTAAAACAGGAAATACTATCTATCCATAACGAAATGTGATTTTGGCCTCATATTATTGAGTGAAAAGAACCCTACATATGATTAAACATGATGCATCACATAATTGTTCAGCACTCTAAAAAAGAGAGGAAACAATACTTTAGGTAAGCAGAAAAAAAGCATTTTGTACCTTCATATTTAGCAAAATGGCTGCAATGGTACAATGGTAGGATAAGAAGAGAAATAAAAGAAGTAAAAAATAGGAAAAGTAAATCTATACCTTATCTTTATTTTAGGACTGCAGAATATTCTTTTTCTTTTAAATACAGAATTGTCTGACAGAGCAGAAATTGTGCCCATATTATTGAAAGTGTCAATATAGTAGATTTAATTTTTATTGTTACTACTTTTATTTATTTTACAGACTGGGGTTGTACCCAACTAAATCTGCTATCTTTAGTATAGATACTAAACACTAAAGATTTCCTTGTACACAATGCTTTTGGTAAACTGCCTCTTCCACCATTAGCTAGATGTAATGCACCAGCACAATTAAAATAGCACCACTAGTGCTAAAACAATACGAGCAAAAACTCAGTGAAGACACGATCCTGGCAGCCACAGGTGCAAATGCTAGCTATTGATTGATGTAACGTTTTCCATAAAATTTGTGGAATATATAAGGAGTCCGGTCATTAATTGTCACCAGCCCTTACATCCCAATTTCTTTGTGTTCATGACTTCTTTGCACATTCAACATTCAAGCTTGTCCTTATTTTTCTGATTCTGCGTTTCATTTTTTGATTTCTTTTTCATGCTCTAGTTGTTCATCATCACAACAAGAATTCATTTTAGGTTGGTTTAATTCCTGTGGGGATTCATCCAAATTAACTGCTTTGGAAAAGATGTTTTTATGGAAGCCAGACAACATGAGCAACGTTGACACGTGTAAACGTTGCTATTCTACACTTGATATGGGCGGATGCCAGGTGGTTTGTCACTTTATACATATATATATATATATATATTAGCAAATCTTTATAGTTAAAATTTCACAAGAATAAAAGCGTTAACGAAATGATGATGAGGGAGAGAAGAACATCACATGTTACAGTAAGAAAGGAGATTATTTTAATAAGTAGTGAATTGTGAGAGGATTTAATGTTAGAATAGTCTCATGATTAGTATGGGATGTTATTATAGTTACTTACAACAGCATGAATATGTACAATACAAAGTGTAACATGAACAGGTTAACAGAACATATTGGATACGAAGGGAAATGCAGAGCACATGTATGTCAGTATGTGTGAAGTGTGGCTGTCAGGTAATGTAGTATACCGACGTCTATAATAATTGTCGGAAAACGCAATTTGTTGCATAAACGTTATTGTCCGCGAAAATATTCCCGTGTGTAACCCACAAGTATCCGTACGTTTAACTCGGGTTTCGATGTTACTCTGGAAAATGTAGTGTACAACTGGCCATGGGCAAATAAACTCCGACATTATTAAACGTTTGTCGTTGTGACTTGGTGATAGTCATACATTATGCTAAACAAACGGGGAATTGCATATGCTGTAATATAAAGGGAATATCTTGTTTTGAGTTGCCAGTGTTATGGAATCCCTTTAGTTTTTCTGTCGTAATGTTTCTTGTTGTCTGGCAGTTTGCCGCTGCCCTTCAGAAAGGTTGTGTGTGTAATTCGTTTTTCGTTCACTGTCTATGTGCAAGCCTTGCTGCCGCTGATCTTCGGATAATATCGCTCTGCCGCTGATCTTCGGATAATGTCGCTCTGTAGTTTGTCATACGCTGATTTTGTTGTTCTAACACAGGGATGTCAAACTCCAGTCCTGGTGGGCCGCAGTGGCTGCAGGTTTTCATTCTAACCCTTTTCCTAATCAGTGACCAGTTTTCACTGCTAATTAACTCATTTTCCCTTCATTTTAATAGCCATGTTTTTAAGGATTCAGTCCTCGGAATTAATTCCTTTCTTCATTAAATAACAGCCAAACAGAAATGAGAAGACAGATAACCTGCTAAACTGGGCCTTCAAATTTCAACCAATTTCACTCCAACCACTTTCTTAATGAGAAGCCAATTATTCTTGCTGTTTATTAAACCCATCATTTAATTCCATGGCTTGATGCTGCTCTCATTCTGCCACAGCAGACATTTCCCAAACTGTTGATTTTCTGTTTTTCCTAAGAACACTGTCAAAATGTTTTGGTGTCCTGAGAGATCAGCCTTACTGAGACCTTCACCTTTCTTTATTTTCAGATATTGTGTGATGGGCAGTGGTGAGCTGCTCATATGGCAGGTCATTTTGTGTCTCATTATTGTTTGGCTGCTAATTAAGGAAAAAGAAACAACTAAGGCGCTTGAGTCAAGTAAATTAAAACTAAGGCAAAAGAAGTTAATTAGCAAAAACTGGTCACTGATTAAGAAGATGGTTGAAATGAAAACCTGCAGCCATTGTTGCCCTCCAGGACCGGATTTCGACACGCATGTTCTAAGGTGTCTTGCCTGTGCTGGTTAGTCTGGCGTGATGTAGATGTTTCTACTTCTGTGTGTTGGTATGAATATGTAGGCTGGCGAGACCATTTCTGTTAGTCGCAGCTGGGCTGTACATACCTTTTCATTTTATCAGAAGGCATATGTTGAAGTGAAGGAAAAAGAAGGTGTAAAATGGTAGTGTCATTATGCAGTTTCTGTCAGTAACAAAGTATGCAGTGAACTAAATAGTCAAATACCACACTTGATAATTGGTCACATTGAAGAACTGAAGACTTGAAGATAAGCCTAAGATCAAAACTTTGCCAGGAACACGGATTCCTCGCTATTTTTGTGGAGGGATATAGTAGTTGTAACTGTTGTTTATATTGAGCATGGATGGACACAAGCAAAATAATATAAAGATAGAGAGAAAGTATAAATTATAAAAATACAATTAATGTGAATTCTAAAATAGTATTTATCTATCAAGCCCCAGGGCTTTCTTGTTTGTGAGTTGTGAACAGAAAGTTTAACTTCTTAAATAAAGAAATTTAGCTCAAAGCTATGATGGTAAACAAAGCACAAATCTCATGAAATCCATAGAAGGAGGTTTGACTTTGTATGTTAAAAAAGTGAACCAAATTTGAATAAGAGGGTTTTGCAGAAATATTAAAGCAACTGAAAGAATGCAGATGCGTAAAAATGAGACACATGAATTAGAAGTTGTTTATTATAGCCTAGAGAGCATGGGATTTTAGTACAATCTGCATAATATCTTTAAACATAAGCAACTCCATACATTTCTAGGTATAACTGAAACTGGATCATGCAGTTAGCTGTAGTGAATATTTTCCTATGTGACCTGTTATTCTTTTGTTAAACATGGTTATTCTTTCACTTCATGTTTCACTAATAATTTATTAATATATTCAATTAATTACACTGTGCAAGACATGTATACTGTTTGCTTATTCCTTTGGAAGGAATAGTTCCTTTAACTGTAATTTAACTGCCCTGAAGAGTGAACAGGAGTGACACTGCATTTTACATAAAATATAGTTGACTGCTAATTCATGTGTGGCAAACTCATGCTGTAGTTAAACCTACATAGGGTGATCTTAAGAAGATTGCATAACAGGGCAGTCTACTCATTCATATGCCAGCTGACACTTCAGTTAGATCTCTAAGTGTGCTATCTTCTAACTGGGTGTGTTTCTGTTTGTGGTTGCCTACAGTTCGCAAAGATGATATTTGCCATTTCCTCTCCTTTAAAAAACACCCATCTATACATCTGTGAGAATGTGAAGTGTCTGTTGTGGACTCCTGTCACCCTCAGCCATACGTGTCTGAACTTGTATTTAAAAGATGAATTCAGGATATTATTCCATGATTAATAATACAGTTGCAAAAAGCATCACATATGTCAAATAATCTCTGCACTTTGTCATCTGATGCCCTGGAACACATTATCAGTGATGTAACCTTGGGTCATTAGGTATTTTAGGTCTTACAACATCTGCCACCCTGGCCTGTGTTCCAGTACCACTCATATTCCATGGCTCACAACTCCTGATCTGCAGTCATCTAGAAAAACATTTTGGCACGCCTGTCATCCTCTTGACAGTACTGCTTTTGTTCACCCCTGCCACTTCCAGCAAACTCTAGACTTTATGGAGAGACTTGCCTGTAAAACTGCTACAAGTCCATTTCTATCGGCTAACACCAGGCCTTCCATTCCCACAAAGCCCTCATATTGAACTCTCTATAGGTCTTCTTCACCTTCTCAGTCCTCTCTTCCTATGAAGCAGTGAGTTCCAAAATAGCTTCCTGCCTTGTTGACTCAAAAAGCAGGATGATGACAGGTCTCAAGGCGGTCATGCAGATGGAATCTGGGAATCTAAACGCTTATCTAGCTTCCAGTTCTGTGTAGACACAAGGATGCCTGTAAGTGCCCTCTTTTGCATCTGGGGCAGCTCTCCATCCTTAACAAATTTTGTTGGTTGGAGGAGCTTGATGATACCAAGAGCAATACAGATGGTTCCAACTCTTTGTGCACCTGGTCTTGGCACCACTAGTAGCACATTTCTCCCAGGGCCTTGGGGCAGTAGGTGAGAATGTGCTCCAGTGCTTTTCTTTCTTACCACAATAGACATGCTGGTGCATCTGGCCTGCTCCACACAGAGAGGTTGGGTTGGCTGGATATACTGTAAGATAGCATCATTTCTTTTCAAATTGTTTTTTAGCTATTTATTTTGACTTTGAAGGTTTCATTTTTTTTTCTATTCACTATCATCTTTTAAAGTCTTTTTTTGGATTTTTCACCTGTTCTGTGAATATTGTCTTTTGGCTTTAGATTCTTTTGTCTCTGTTTTACCCATCCCTGTTTTCACTTTTTGTTTGCTTCCTCCTGGGAGGAATAACCTTTAAAAAGATAATAATATTATTATAGTATTACTTTACTACTTTATCAATGCCTTTGAGGATTTTGCAGACCTGCATTAGGATTCAATTCAGTCTCTTCATCTTGAGACTAAATAGGTTTAATTCTCCAAAGCTGTCAGTTAATAACATGGCCCAAAACAAGGCAGGTCCTTCTTCTTTTTTGGATTAACTCACAGGTGGTGGTTGAGAGCATACGCTGATACAGCACATTGCCGCACCCAAACAACCTATAAAGTTAAGTAGCATACGCATATCGTTTTAAACCATGCTAATAGAACACAGTATGTCACAGAAATGGAACGTTTCAAAATAATAGTTGCCTCATTTAATACATAGAATGTGATATAATTATTTACTACCTCTGTTTATTAAGGTGTATCTTTCCAAAATGTACCTATCGCTCTGAGTCCACAGTTTCTGTTATTTGTGGGATAGGATTGCAATATTGAAGCTCATAATGGCATCTCGTGCTGTGTTATTGTGTGACCTGTGCTAACTTGACCATGATATTTTTTGATTTGTTTATTAATTGGCTTGGGTTAAGCCATTTAAATATACAGTGGTGTGAAAAACTATTTGCCCCCTTCCTGATTTCTTATTCTTTTGCATGTTTGTCACACAAAATGTTTCTGATCATCAAACACATGTAACCATTAGTCAAATATAACACAAGTAAACACAAAATGCAGTTTTTAAATGATGGTTTTTATTATTTAGGGAGAAA
The DNA here is from genome assembly GCA_026402145.1 of Polypterus bichir lapradei. NCBI lineage: Eukaryota > Metazoa > Chordata > Cladistia > Polypteriformes > Polypteridae > Polypterus > Polypterus bichir. The sequence goes on along the minus strand of JANRMT010062792.1, from coordinate 3,801,010 downwards.
AAAAATCCAAACCTACATGGCCCTGTGTGAAAAAGTAATTGCCCCCTTGTTAAAAAATAACCTAACTATGGTGTATCACACCTGAGTTCAATTTCCGTAGCCACCCCCAGGCCTGATTACTGCCACACCTGTTTCAATCAAGAAATCACTTAAATAGGAGCTGCCTGACACAGAGAAGTAGACCAAAAGCACCTCAAAAGGTAGACATCATGCCAAGATCCAAAGAAATTCAGGAACAAATGAGAACAGAAGTAATTGAGATCTATCAGTCTGGTAAAGGTTATAAAGCCATTTCTAAAGCTTTGGGACTCCAGCGAACCACAGTGAGAGCCATTATCCACAAATGGCAAAAACATGGAACAGTGGTGAACCTTCCCAGGAGTGGCCGGCCGACCAAAATTACCCCAAGAGCGCAGAGACGACTCATCCGAGAGGTCACAAAAGACCCCAGGACAACGTCTAAAGAACTGCAGGCCTCACTTGCCTCAATTAAGGTCAGTGTTCACGACTCCACCATAAGAAAGAGACTGGGCAAAAACGGCCTGCATGGCAGATTTCCAAGACGCAAACCACTGTTAAGCAAAAAGAACATTAGGGCTCGTCTCAATTTTGCTAAGAAACATCTCAATGATTGCCAAGACTTTTGGGAAAATACCTTGTGGACTGATGAGACAAAAGTTGAACTTTTTGGAAGGCAAATGTCCCGTTACACCTGGCGTAAAAGGAACACAGCATTTCAGAAAAAGAACATCATACCAACAGTAAAATGTGGTTGTGGTAGTGTGATGGTCTGGGGTTGTTTTGCTGCTTCAGGACCTGGAAGGCTTGCTGTGATAGATGGAACCATGAATTCTACTGTCTACCAAAAAATCCTGAAGGAGAATGTCCGGCCATCTGTTCGTCAACTCAAGCTGAAGCGATCTTGGGTGCTGCAACAGGACAATGACCCAAAACACACCAGCAAATCCACCTCTGAATGGCTGAAGAAAAACAAAATGAAGACTTTGGAGTGGCCTAGTCAAAGTCCTGACCTGAATCCAATTGAGATGCTATGGCATGACCTTAAAAAGGCGGTTCATGCTAGAAAACCCTCAAATAAAGCTGAATTACAACAATTCTGCAAAGATGAGTGGGCCAAAATTCCTCCAGAGCGCTGTAAAAGACTCATTGCAAGTTATCGCAAACGCTTGATTGCAGTTATTGCTGCTAAGGGTGGCCCAACCAGTTATTAGGTTCAGGGGGCAATTACTTTTTCACACAGGGCCATGTAGGTTTGGATTTTTTTTTCTCCCTAAATAATAAAAACCATCATTTAAAAACTGCATTTTGTGTTTACTTGTGTTATATTTGACTAATGGTTAAATGTGTTTGATGATCAGAAACATTTTGTGTGACAAACATGCAAAAGAATAAGTAATCAGGAAGGGGGCAAATAGTTTTTCACACCACTGTAATTGCACCTTCAGTCCAGAGCCTTGCTCAGGTGGACTTCATTGTTAGAAATGATGGGGCAGTAAAGTAGGAAACGGATCTTTTAAATATAAAGGGTAGTGATACCTAGGTGCTTTCCTCTAGCATTTGTGTTTTTTGCGTAGTTCAAGTTTATTGTCCTGTGTATATAATATATGGCTTCAGGTCCTACAGATGGTAAGCGATGGCAATGCCAAATGGCATGGCTGACAGGAAAAGAACCATGGCAAGACCTTCAGAATCACATTGCTAAGGCCGACTGATCAATTTGGTTGCAAATGCAAGTCATACACTCAGAGCGTTAAAGACAGTCATACACACCACTAGGCCATGAAAAAGGTGGCAGCCCCCTCAACAGTGTGATGTGGAATGCTATATTTCATAAGAAGTGTAATAAATCTCTAAAGGTGACAGAGAGACACAGAGCAACACACACACACACACACATTGGCACTAAGACTGCAGCGCCACAGCAAAGTCTGCCATGCTCACAGACTACTCCCCTGTTAAAGAGTGGATGAACATAAGTGCCAGGCAGAGAGAAATTATTTGTTTTAGGCAAGGTAAGACTGTAGTGACACTAGCAAATATAAACCATGAAAACACATATAGCAATTCAATAAATTTGATGTGCAGAAGGTTTTCATAAAATAAGATAAAAAACATAACTGTGCTCCTCTGAGTTCTCCAGAAGTAAATATAAGGAGTGAAAACAAATTTGTAGACATTCACGTGGCATGCAGAAAGGTTCAACAGTATGCACTTAAAGCAGTGACGAACTTGGATTGGGTTACAGGCTTTGGGAAGGTGAGTGCAGCTGATGATATCTCTGTCCCCCAAATGAGCAGTACAAGGCAGAATTGCCAGTGTGAAAATGCAAGGAGTCCAGCAGTGTGTAAAGAAGATGAAGCACATTGGGCTGCATGGAAGAAGCTGTGGAAGATCATGTTTGAAATCGTGGTGGTGAAGGGTAGCCAAGGAAGGAGACAGCTATTTCATCTGCAGAATAACACATAAAGAGCAATATGAAAAAAATAAAAATAATTTTAACAAGTTCCACAATTTTCAGATGCACGCTTTTATGGGAAATTAGTTTTAGTGACAATTTTGTAAAACTATATGTAAAACAACTTTTCTGTTTTGCTCATAGATAAGCTGTCCCAATATCTCATCCAGATACTTCTTAAAGGTTGTCATGATTTCTGCTTCAACTACATGCCTATGAAGTTTGTTCCGGATTCCCACAACACTTTGTGTAAAGAAGTGCTTCCTGCCTTCAGTCTTCAGTGCACTTACCTTTATTTCCTCTGATGTCCCAGAGTACATGATTCACCCTTAGGATCTACATTATCAATGCTTTTGAGGATTCTGTAGACCGGCATTAGGATCCATTTCATTCTCTTCATCTTGAGACTAAACAGGTTTAATTCTCCAAAGCTGTCAGAGTAGGACATGTCCTTAAGCCCTGGGATGCACCTGGTTGATCTCCTCTGCACAATGTCAAGTACTGCTATGTCTTTTTTATAGAGTAGTTCCCAGAATTAGACACAATAGTCCAGACGCAGTCTCACTAGTGCATTACATAGTCTGAAAAGTACATGATATAATCTGACGACTATCACTATGCAAAGCCATGAGACTTGCTAAGGGTGGATGAAATTTTAGGATAAAAACACAATTTTTTTTTTCAAAAGCATTTGATACTGGAGATCCAGTTGCCACCACAATTTAAATGTGTTTTGTCCATGTTTTAAAAAAATCAACTTTTTTTGCTCGGTTTACATACTCAGCTCAATTAATTTCAATTAACAGTTACTAAGCACATTTTAATTAATTGCAAATATAGTTTCACACCAAGACATTAAACTTAAATTGTAATGTGGAACTATAAACAGAGAAAAACTGCTGCATATATGAATCATATGTGATATTTCACAATTAAGATGACATTTTTACAGTACATGTAAAGAAAACTCTTATTTTAAGGTCTATTCTCTTTTCCTTAATAATCCTCTAAACCAGTGTTTCCCAACCTCAGTCCTGGGGACCCCCTGTGGCTGCAGGTTTTTGTTCCAACCAGATTCCTAAGCAGTGACAACACCTGATAACACTGATCTCATTTAATTAGCTGGCATTTTTTTTTTCTTTTATTCGACATTCAGAAAAGCATAGCAGCATGATTTTTACATTTATAAGACATTTATAAGTATTTCTGCTTTTGCTATAGATTTAAATGCTTAACTCTCTTTTGTTGATTTCATTTTACTTTGCCCTTTAGCTGTGCAGTTTCCCCCCTTCATTGTATCTTAATAATGACAACTTAAAATGAGCAGAGCAGACACCTAGGCAAACAACACTGAATAATCAAAGGCTGCAGCTACTTTAGAGTCATACCCAATAATTAGTAAATAATGGATTAATTAAACAATTAGAACCCCTAGAAAAGTAGAATGAAAATCCAGATGAAAATACTGTTAAAAATAAAAAAATACATTATTCCTATATAACTGTTTGGCATGTTTTAATATATATTTTTTTTTAGCAAACTTAGTTTTCTAATTTCTATATTGTTCCCTAAACACAGAACTTAAGAAATATCATTTCACTTAATTAGCCCAGGAGTTCAATTACAAACAGAAGCTGGTGGGAACAAAAACCTGCAGCCACAGGGGGTCCCCAGGACCGAGTTTGGGAAACACTGCTCTAAACAGACCCCAGACTCACAAAGCAAATACCTCCCAAATATGCAAGCAGGTGAAACCATCCGGGTGTGCAACTGTGGACCCCCTTAGGGAAAGTCATCTTTTCTCCTTTGACACATTGATTTCATAAGGAAGACCATGATTTCACAACAATTTTGTAATTAATGAAGGTGTAGTAGATTGGACCCTGATTTGGTATTCCGCTAGTGCATCTTCTTTGTGGAGGTTGAATGTTCTCACTGTGTTTATTCTGACTTCTTCTCGCAGTCCAAATTCATACTGTGGAGATAGTTCACAGTGTGAATGAATGAGTCCTTGATATGTTATTTTTCATAAGTACAGTAGCTCTTTTCAGAGAGCCCACAGTCTATAGGTACAGTAAAAAGCATAGAGAATACCTTTCAAAATATGAAGAAAATAAAGTGCTGTGTAAGAACAGTATGTTGAGAAACTAAGAGCTCAAGTGGAAGTAAAGCCAAAAAGGCTTTATAGGTCTCGAGAACCAGCCTTTACTATCTATCTTTGAAATCTGCACATTTTCGCCTATTTCAGACAGAAACAGCTTTATAAAATGCTCTCAAGACATGTACAGTAGGCAAACACTGAAATGTCTTCACATATTTCATCATTGTAATTTTTTCCCCTTCAAAGCGAAAGCCATAAATATCACTTTGTTCTGTTTTTCAGAGTGTGCAATATCCTGTGCTACACTTGCACAGGATGCCATGAGACTGACACTTCGGAGAAAATAAACCTTTCACATATTAAATATTTTGCTAAAAAACAATACAGTTTAAAAATGAATTTTAAAATAAAACACTAATATGGTAGAATCCTTTATTTCCTAATGCCTACATGTCACCTTAACAATAAAGTAACATATTTATGACAGCCCCACCATACTTTGTACTCCACTAGAGTGTTTGCTGTGCTACTGATGCAATGCTAATTATAACCTTTGTTCAGAATTGTACTGTCAGAGATGAACACGTTGAAGCCCTCATACACTACCATGCATAACAACGTAAATATTGTGAAAGCATTGTAATTATGTTTTACGGCTTTTAAAAATCTATCAAGTCACATAGCAATGGCAGAGACCTTGATGACTTTACAAAAAAAAAATAGGTAGATGACATATTAGGAAATATAAGCTAGCGTTCAACCAAATGATCATAATAGACTGAATGATCTTTAATCATATATGTAAAATTTAGTGTTAAAAAGCTAAACTTACATACCATTATCTGTGACTCCTTTTATTATTAGAACCCTCCAAATCAGGAGTTTTTGAACAAACCCAGCCAGCAACTAACATAATCCTGAGCTTATGGGTTCAAATCCGTCTACTGATCCTGTGTAGAAGTCACTTGACCTGCCTGTGCTCCAATTGGAAAAACAAAAGAACTGTAACCAATTGTGTCTCGAAATGTTGTAAGTTGTCTTGGACGAAGGCATCTACCTAGTAGTATTGAAATTTAAATATTGTTTTGTAACATCTGCACTGCATCATCTGTCTGATGCACTTTATTGGTACTTTAATAAGAAAATGCATTTTGTTTCAGCATGTCACACAGAGTGTAATATGTGCTCATTATAAAATGTGCAATTTGTGGGCAATGCCATATTAAAAGAAACTACTTCAACAAACTACATACTGCTTCCATCTTGATTTGCCAAAGTTCATCATCATGTAACGTGTAAATATGACACTAGTATTATCTACACATGTACAATGATTGATCAGTTTTTTTAATTGTGACCAAATGTATCAGAATTTAAGTTTTATTTCACAACAGAAGAAAAAGCCCTTCATGTTTTATATGCTATTATAAAATTACTAGTAAAATACCCACAAGGAAATGACAGGCCAAAACCAAATACAATAAACAGCACATGTCTTGGGGTTTTTATTTGAATAACTTTGGTCGATGTGGACATGAATGGTTTCATGATTTCTTCCTCCTGTGAGAGCAAACTTTGCAAGCGACTAGCTGTGCATGTATAGCAACAACGTCTTTGGTGTTGTTATGTTACATCCAGGAACTGCTCAATGTTTATTTAATTTTTTATTGTTATTTCTATTGTTATTTTCATGAGTTTATGTTTATTATGTAATTTTGTTATTGTTGTTTTTTAAATATTATGTGTTGTGTATGTTTCTAGCAATGTACTTTGCCCTTTATTGGTGGAGGTCCACCCTGAGGTCACTGCTGTGAGAGTGAAGGAGATCATTCTAGTAGAGCATCATTGCCTATTGTGGTGTGTATGTCATGGAGACTATTGTTTTGGATGTACAGTATTCTAGTTTCTGGACATTTGCTTTTGTTTTTGGATTTTGATAGTTGCATTATGGACTGACCTTGTTTATTTTTGGAATGCCTTTTAAGGCCAACCTCCTTTTGCCTTCATTTTCTGTTCTTTTATTATATGTCTTTTCTTTAATAAATTATTTAGATAAAAATGAACTTTGTTTTGTTAAAAGACAGAGATGTATAGTCACCCTCTTCCTTGAACAGCATTTGTATGTATTTGGGACATTTAAACGTACAGTATATTTTGGATTTTTAAACTCAGTGTCCCATTTTGGACTTTTGCAGGCCTGAAAATCTGTCACTTGAGTGTGGGGTCTGGCTGTGTTTGTGATGCCTGCTTTTGAATGTGACCAGTAAAATCTTGGTCAGGCCTTTTTGTGTACAGTTGGGTCTCCATATTTGCAGATTTGAGTATTAGTGGAAGACAGATGATGCGCTGAAGTCACTTCCTTAGTCTTCATAACATGACTTCCAACCCAAATGAAACCTCACAAGCAAGCCCTGGACAGGGCACAGAACACAAATCCTTTAAGCTAGTGGTAATTGTATTTCATATGTAGAGGTTTGCAGCAACTGTGAAAGCAAGATAGTAACAGAAACACAAAATGATTCTAATCTTCCCAACTTCTTATGACTTCCTTTTTAAACATAGGGCCTCATCTTCTTTCTCCTAGCAGCCTTACAATGAACAGCTGAAGCTGCCTAGTGATGCAGTGATCCCAAGGCTGCTGGGAATTGATGTCCTTTTCATGCAGTGCAGTCACAGAATGAATTAAAAAAAGAAAGGTCGACTCCCTATCACAATATTTCTGCAATATAAAATTAAGCCCACCCCAATATACAGTAATCCCTCGCTATATCGTGCTTCGACTTTCGCGGCTTCACTCTATTGCGGATTTTATATGAAAGCATAACTAGATATATAACGCGGATTTTTCGCTGCTTCACGGGTTCTGCGGACAATGTGTCTTTTTACTTCCTGTACATGCTTACTCAGTTGGTTTGCCCAGTTGATTTCATACAAGGGACGCTATTGGCGGATGGCTGAGAAGCTAACCAATCAGAGCATGCAGTTAAGTTCTCCTGACTGAGAAGCTAACCAATCAGAGCACGCAGTTGAGTTCCTGCGTGCTGAATGCAGTGTTAACCAGGAAGTCTCGTCTCGCTCATTCAGCATCAACGTGTTTCGCTGTGTAAAGAGTTATGCTCTTTTGTGTTTATCTTTGTGCATAGTCAAGCCCTTCATTATGGCTCCAAAACGATCTACTACTGCTTTGGGGCCGTGCCCAAGCGCAAGAAGAAGATGTTAACGATTGCTGAAAAGGTAAACGTTTTGGATTTGTTGAAGGCTACGATTCTTTTTATTTAAAAAGTAGGAAAGGAATATAAGATCTACGGCCGCAGTGTCCTTTTAACCAGGGTGCAAAACAACAAGTCATCGTGTCATTGTTGGTGAGTAACCATAATTAATTTTCTTCTTACAGTGCTTAGTACATGTACGTACGTTTAGTGTCACTGTACACACATTTACTGTATACTATTTTTCTTGCATTGTACGTATTTATTGCTGGTGGCCTGTCTATCGTAATGGCTGTAACATATGTGATATCGGAGACACTCAATATCTTTAAAATAATATTTAGGTTTTACTGTATATAAACAGTGTGTTTATATACATAATTTCAATGAATCTTACCTAATATCTAAGAGAATACAAAGGGATTATGCTGTATAACTCTGCGGGGAATATTTATAAACAGTGTGGGAGAGTTTATAAGGGCTTAAAATATATAAAAATAACCATACAAACATATGGTTTCTACTTCGCGCATTTTCACCTATCACGGGGGGGGTCTGGAACGCAACCCCCGCGATCAAGGAGGGATTACTGTATCTCTCATACGAGGTGTGGCAGAAAAGTAATGAGACTGGCAACACTGCAAGCGATCTGGCAACGCTGCGCTGTTGTCCTTGATAGAGCACGTGTATCAGTACCCTCCCATAGCTCAGTGCGAGTTTCAACTCCTTCCGTTAACTACGTGATTTTTGTGACTGCTATTAGCGAAGTTGTGTTTTTGGTTGTGCGTCACGCAAAATGGAACAGCGGAATTTGGAGCAACGTTGTGCCATTAAATTTTGTGTTAAGCTTGGAGAATCGGCAAGTGTGACGTTTGAAAAGTTAAAACAGGCCTATGGGGAACATTCTTTATCCTGAGCTCAAGTTTTTCAGGGAGGCCTTCAACTTCAAAAACCAATGAAAACATCGAACGTGTGAACACTCTTGTGAGATCAGACCGTCGTTTAACATTAAGAATGTTGAGTGAACAATTAAATTTGAACAGATTTACCGTTCATCAAATTTTGACTGAACATTTGCACATGCGAAAGGTCTGTGCCAAAATGGTGCCGAAAAACCTCACAATTGAGCAGAAGGACAATCGAAAAAACGCATTCCTGTGGTTTCCCAGCCCCCTTATTCACCTGACCTCAGTCCGTGTGACTTTTTCCTTTTTCCTAAACTGAAAAATGTCCTCAAAGGACTTTAGAAAACATCTAAAAGAGTGTAACGGACATGCTGAAGACCATACCGGTTGAAGACTTCCAGCGCTGCTACCAACAGTGGGAACAACGTCTCCATCGGTGTGTAGCTGCCCAAGGGAACTACTTTGAAGGGGATAACATTGATGTTTGAAAAAAATAAAAACTTTGGTAAATAAAAAATCAGTCTCATTACTTTTCTGTCACACCTCGTATATCTCTATTTCACTAGTTGGATACACTTATGTGAAAAACACTGAAATTGCATATTTAAGCAAAAACCATAATAGTCAGGGTTTTCAGTGGTTGCAGGTGGTACTGACATGTAGTCCCCGTTAATACAGAGGCCTCACTGTCTCCTTTTCGACATGTTTGTGTTGCAGTCTCACAACATTTTGGTGTCTGACTGATGGACTAAGGCTGGTGAAGCACCCTCATTTTCCCAACTTTTTCTGGTGTTTCATTTCTTTGTCTTAGGGAGTGTATTGCCCTTCTTATCAGAGCTTTTGGACTTCCTAGATGCAGCTCAGATCTTTGCACACATTTTGATTGACCCTTGTCTTGATTATTTGTACTTTAAAATTCCTATTGGGTATACAGGTGCTGGTCATAAAATTAGAATATCATGACAAAGTTGATTTATTTCAGTAATTCCATTCAAAAAGTGAAACTTGTATATTAGATTCATTCATTACACACAGACTGATGTATTTCAAATGTTTATTTCTTTTAATTTTGATGATTATAACTGACAACTAATGAAAGTCCCAAATTCATTATCTCGGAAAATTAGAATATTGTGAAAAGGTTCAATATTGAAGACACCTGGTGCCACACTCTAATCAGTCAAATAACTCAAAACACCTGCAAAAGCCTTTAAATGGTCTCTCAGTCTAGTTCTGTAGGCTACACAATCATGGGGAAGACTGCTGACTTGACAGTTGTCCAAAAGACGACCATTGACACCTTGCACAAGGAGGGCAAGACACAAAAGGTCATTGCTAAAGAGGCTGGCTGTTCACAGAGCTCTGTGTCCAAGCACATTAATAGTGAGGCGAAGGGAAGGACAAGATGTGGTAGAAAAAAGTGTACAAGCAATAGGGATAACCGCACCCTGGAGAGGATTGTGAAACAAAACCCATTCAAAACTGTGGGGGAGATTCACAAAGAGTGGACTGCAGCTGGAGTCAGTGCTTCAAGAACCACCACGCACAGACGTATGCAAGACATGGGTTTCAGCTGTCGCATTCCTTGTGTCAAGCCACTCTTGAACAAGAGACAGCGTCAGAAGCGTCTCACCTGGGCTAAACACAAAACTGCTGCTGAGTGGTCCAAAGTTATCTTCTCTGATGAAAGTAAATTTTGCATTTCCTTTGGAAATCAAAGTCCCAGAGTCTGGAGGAAGAGAGGAGAGGCACAGAATCCACGTTGCTTGAGGTCCAGTGTAAAGTTTCCACAGTCAGTGATGGTTTGGGGTGCCATGTCATCTGCTGGTGTTGGTCCATTGTGTTTTCTGAGGTCCAAGGTCAACGCAGCCGTCTACCAGGAAGTTTTAGAGCACTTCATGCTTCCTGCTGCTGACGAACTTTATGGAGATGCAGATTTCAGTGCCAAAGCTACCAGTACCTGGCTTAAGGACCATGGTATCCCTGTTCTTGATTGGCCAGCAAACTCGCCTGACCTTAACCCCATAGAAAATCTTTGGGGTATTGTGAAGAGGAAGATGCAATACGCCAGACCCAACAATTCAGAAGAGCTGAAGGCCACTATCAGAGCAACATGGGCTCTCATAACACCTGAGCAGTGCCACAGACTGATCGACTCCATGCCACGCCGCACTGCTGCAGTAATCCAGGCCAAAGGAGCCCCAACTAAATATTGAGTGCTGTACATGCTCATACTTTTCATGTTCAGACCTTTCAGTTGGCCAACATTTCTAAAAATCCTTTTTTTGCATTGGTCTTAATTGATATTCTAATTTTCCGAGATACTGAATTTGGGATTTTCATTAGTTGTCAGTTATAATCATCAAAATTAAAAGAAATAAACATTTGAAATACATCAGTCTGTGTGTAATGAATGAATCTAATATACAAGTTTCACTTTTTGAATGGAATTACTGAAATAAATCAACTTTGTCATGATATTCTAATTTTATGACCAGCATCTGTAATACAGGTGTTTAATAAAGGGAAAATCCATGTTTTTAACTGCCAAGAATATCTGGATAATTTTTTTTTTTTTTCATTTAGAAGTCTTATTCTAAAGAGAAAATCTGCCATTATTTTTATTTGTCTACCAACACCATTTTGTTTTTTATGGGTGTCACCATTGTGTTGTCTGGTTACTAGCATGAAACAAGAGATCGTCACCAAAAGTTGTTCTGGATTTCATCATCGTGTGATGCTTTATAGACCAGCCCAACTGACACTTCTGTTGTCCAAGTTTGTGGATCTCGAAGCTACTCTTGTGTTAATTTCCTATTAGTGTTTTTCTTTGGTTATCACCTGCTTTTTGCTTTTGACCTTGAGTTTGTCTCAGAAAGTACAATAGATTACTCAGTATTGACCTAACGCAGTCTGTTTGACTTACCACTGGCAAAACCACCATAAACTTCAGATATAATATGAGATTCATTTGATTGTCTGTATTACAGCTTTGAATCTGTCCTGAAATAATCCTTATGAAAATCCTTTTCATTTTTCAACTTTAGGAACACCTCCATTTGAAATAATAAATAAATGTAACATAGAAATGGTAACCACATAGGCATAAGAAAGCAAATTATATATGGTGATTTCATTTGATTGTTGTTATGTCCTTGGGATCATTTAGAAAGAGAATGACACTACTAAAGCATTTGCATTCAAAAACACAGCAGACAACTGCTGATGCAAAGGAGGTCCTACTTCTTCACGGGTTTACCCCACAATGCACACTATTACATCAGCCATAATATATATTTGTGCAGCAGTCTACTAGAACACATTGGCCACACACAGAGAGAGTATTTCAAAATTTTAATGGTATATTCATAAAGTATTTCAAAGCAAAGACTGCCTCATATAATACATGGCAGCAGTTATTTCTAAATCCCTGTCATTTTGTCCTGCTTATCCATTCTTCTTATTGTAAATGCTGCATTTATGTCTTTTCATAAAGCTTCTCATTTTATTGATGGTAATTGTACTAAAAATAGGTTGTTACATAACTAACCAACCAGAGATTCAGCCTACAATTTGCTGAAGTGCATTACAATATGTGTGAGATTTACAAAGGCCTCAAATCAACATGAAAAATATTACTGTTGAAGAATTATGTGTATACATTTTTTGGATATGTTATTCAAATTTAATTCTCAATACATTTCCTACATTTCATATATAACCCAGAAACAAGTTAAATGATGCATGTACATTCCCAGTGGTATTGCTAGCTTGCTGAAGCCCCTGTGCAGTGCCCTGAGGTGGGCCCCTCCGGTCTACCATAACTGCCAGTAATTTATTCGCAATTAGATCCTAGGGGCCAGTTGGGCAGTGGCGTCCATGACCGTGTCACTATCAGATCACACACTGGTGACAAACAAACCAGCTCTCTAATAGTTTGTAATAGCTCTAGTTTGTAATAACTTTTTTAAATGCTTTATTATAGCCGCTGTAAGTTAGCATAAATTAAATAAATTGTGGGAATGAAATGTGGGACGTGTGGGTAGTAGTAGTACATAAATATATGTAAAATGTGGACCCACTTACTTTTCCAAGACAACTTTGTGAAGGAAGATGATTAAAATGTAACGTAAGCTAGAAAGTAGAAACTGTTATGTGCTATTAAATGAAGCAATTTCAATTTGTAACATTAAAATGACAACACCGACTGACAGGATACTACTACACAATCAACCTGTTTTACACAAGTTCTGAGAAAATTGACATCATAAAGTGGTCACACACACAAATCCTCATAGTAGTGACACGAATGCACAGTAAGCCATACTAAGGTACACAATAAAACAGATTACTGATATGTTAAACTGTTCAAGCTTACAAAAATGGAACTTACTGACAAGTCAAATCATATTACTTATAATATCACTAGTACCTTAAAATACTCACTTGCGTTCCTTCTGTTGCACAAAAGTCTCAACAATATTTGACACATCAAGTTGTCTGGCATGCTCATTTACAATTGAGAGTACAGCCAAGCCACAGTCTGTCTTGCGACCTGGTGTTTGTATAAACATTTTTGAGGAGTTTTAACTTGGAGAACGATCATTCACATGCAGCAACAGTCACTGGTATAGTCAGCAGTAACATGTAAACCGTGCAAACGTCACTGAAAGTACACAACAGTGCACAATGACCTATCAGCATACAGTTCAACTACTGCAAGAACAGTCGACTTGGTTGACAGGATGGACTGAAAACACTCACGAAATGGCAACAACTGAGTGGAAAATGCCGGTGAAATGTCTAAACTATAGCATTCAACGAGAAGATCGGCAGCAGTGTACAATTCTTCGTCAAACAGCAAGGTCAGAGCTGATGGTAACAAGACATTGCATGTTGAAGCCACTGCACCGAGACTGTGAAACCACTGTTTTAGTTAAGTTATTAAAGATTTTTTTGTATATCTATACGGCCCCAAGTGGGCTCCCAAGCCCGTAGGCCCTTGTGCTTTGCACAATCTGCACAATCCATTTCTACACCATAGTGCATAGCACCAACCACTAAGCATCTTTCTGATCATATGGTCAAGATTAGTATTATATAGCACATGAAATAAGATCCTTCTTGGCTCTTTCTCTGTCTTTTCCAAACCTCAAGGCCACAATCTTGGTGTTATCTTTGACAGTAACCTCTCTTTTGAGAAACAAGTTAATTCTGTAGTCAAGAGTTGCTTTTTCCAGCTTCGTCTATTAGGTAAGATCAAGCCTTTTTATCTTCTAGGGATCTTGAGAAAGCTACTCATGCTTTTATCTTTTCTCGCCTCGATTACTGCAACTCGCTGTATTCTGGGATTAATCAAATCTCTGATACGCAGGTTGCAGTTGGTCCAGAATGCTGCCGCTCGCTTTCTGGTTGGGGCAAGAAAGTATGACTCTGTTTCTCCAATTTTAGCTTCTTTACACTGGCTGCCTGTCAGTTTTCGAATTGATTTTAAAATCTTGTTGCTCGTTTTTAAATCTTAACATGGGCTTGCTCCTGCCTATTTATCCGAATTGTGTGGTTTACACCAGCCATCCAGAGTGCTTAGATCTTCTGGTCAGTTGTCTCTTGTTATCCCTCGTACCAAGTGTAAAACTAAGGGGGACAGGGCTTTTACAGCTGCTGCTCCTCGCTTGTGGAACTCTTTACCTCATCACATAAAGGAGTCGTCTACAATTGAACTGTTCAAAATGAGATTAAAGACTCATTTCTATTCACTTGCTTTCCGTGACCTTCAGTAATACTGATGGTTTCCTGATTATGATTATGTAACATTACTTCTATTTATTATTTATTTATGTTCATTTATTTTATTTCTATTTATGTTATTCATGTTAATTGTATGTTTTTCTTTTATTCTATTACTGTAAAGCACTTTGGCCACAGCATTTCTATGTTATTTTAAATGTGCTATATAAATAAAGTTGACATTGACATCCTAGGGAAATATTTCAGAAAAATATTTATAAAAATAAGAACTACAATATGTAACGCATGGTACCTGGACAATGTGTAAATTACTGGAGTCAGTTTAAAGGATAAGTTTGGTACTTTTCAAGTCAAAGTCACTTCTTCACAATCATTATATATATTTGTTTGTCAAGTAAATTTGTGTTTTAAAGTGAAGCATATCCTATACATTTAAAAAAATAACTAGCTCGCTCTTGCATTTTGTTGTACCAATGGGTAGCAGGGTCCCAATGTAAAAAAAAAAAAAAACCTTCAAAGTTAACGAATATGCCAATTTTTAAAGCCAAAAATGTTATTGAGTGTTCACCTGTGTCTTGAGATTTCTAAATGCACTTCAAGACAGCATGTCCATTTTGGGCAAGCTGCCTTTGGTAAGCTTGACAAAAGGTGTGGAAGGAGTTGCATCCAGTGGCATGGTTTGGTAGTACTGTACACCCACCTCATGCACAGGATCCAGTCATGTCAAAAGTACTCTTCTAAAAACAAACAGTAGGCATGCTGGTAAAAAACAGCCTGCAAAAGTAAAATCAAATATGCTCATATCAGATAAAAGAGTGTATTAAATGTCTGTTGGGTCAAATCCCCAAGCAACTACATAATTGGAAACAATCAAACCAAGCAGAGAATATATCGATCAGTACATTTCTTGGCCCCTCTTATAAATGAACAAAATCAACACCAGAAATTGTTTTGTAGAAAAGATGTTTATCAAATCAATTATATATTAAACAAAAATTATCTTTTTTTTAGCTTTTTACTAGTGTCCGCCACAAATACCAATTTTTTAAGGTTCATAGATAACTTAGGATGTTTTCATGATCACAGCTGCCAAATATCCAAAGTAGATAAAATACACAGCCTCAAATAGAGGCTGGATTTAAAAAATAATGGATGCAATAATAAAACTTTTCGAGAGTATTTTTGGGAAGGTTTTTTTTTATGATCAAACATCAACAAATGAGAATTTTCTATTTTCATTTACGTGGAGTGTCATTTAATGAGTACATAAAACTGGGATAAGTTGAGTAACTCGGATAACGCAGAAATCTGGTTTCTTAAAAAGCTTCGTTTACACGCTTAAGTATATATCTGTAGTTCTCCTTTTGGAAAAAAAAATGTTCCGGCATCATTGAAAAAAAAATGTAAACGTCATCATCGCCCACCGGGAATCCGGAAACAAGCCCGCATGTGATAACAGTCTTGTGCTTTATAAATATGTTTAGTCCTTAATGTGCTGTGAAGTAAGTAACACCCACCCATCCCCTTTACATCCTCGACGTGTTGCTAAATTTTAAAATCATCAACATAAACTCAGAGATTCCTCAAATATTTAGACTAGAGCTGTTAATCGCTGTTAACTCGTGCGATTATTGCGTTAAAAATTGTGCAATTATTTTTTTAACACAACTCCTAAATGTGTTAATTTAATCCAGTTAATTTGACCACGCTTCGCATTTTGTTCTCCGGGGCATGCCTTCAAAGGAATTCCGGCCCATCTTGTCCAGCAAAGCATGCATGCTCACATCCGCAATATTCTCCAGGACTACCTGAAGTGTATCTGCTTTTCTCACCTTTATCTGACCCTATACTGATTTTTGTGCAGTACTTTTATAACCCTCTGCATTCCTCTGCCACATGGACACGCATTTATTCCTAGAAGAGCGCTCTGTTCTGCGCCTGCTCACTTGCTCGCGAGAGAACGGCGGTGGTGGTGTGCGCTTGTGATTGTCGGCCGACTCCCGTGTCTCCATTCCCAGCGCCCTTTGTAATTCCCAGCCAGCCCGCCCGCTTCAATAAAGTTGGAAAGGCACACTTTTCAAAACTTTGCCGGCCTTTCCCTTCTGGCCGCTTTCAATTTAGCGCCAGCAAGCGAGCGACTCTAAAGGATGTGGACAGGTGATGGACGACACATCTCCACGAAGACCCTGCAAGGTGATACCACATCAGCGCTGTCCACCCTCTCCAAGAACTCTTTGGCCAACAGTTGGCAGTGACTTCGCCCTACACCGCTTCATATACACATGAAAGGATGAAGGTAGGTTCTATTTCATTGATCTTTATTTTAAAAACACTGCGTTTAAATTATATTAGAATGGACACCAAGAGAAACCTTTACTTCCACGCAGAAAGATGGCGAGGGCACCAATAAAACTAAACTGTTAAGTTAGCTGTATCCTCACACACAAGTATTTTTTCGCAAAGACGTTGGCTGCAAACTTCGGTAACATTACACGTGTACGCCTGCAGTCTGGTGACCACTTATAGTATGATGAAGAGATTAAACTTTAAGTGAAAAGAACTGAATTAAAGTTATAGTTATGCATTTAAGCCTGCATGTGCCAAAGGGCAAATTTAATCAGCACTGTTCAAGAGTCACAGGGAGCCAGTGAGCATCAGTGTGTGTAAGGTAAGAAGGAAGCCCATGGTCCTTTGCAGGGCTCAGTCCTACAGTAAGAGTGTGCTGCGTGCAAACCACAAACAAGCCAACAGACTTAAGTATCTGTCTAGTTCTTATCCAGTTATTTTCTATAGATATTTATGAAACTGTGTGATTTGGTGGTGTAGCAGCTAATGGTCATTCCACAAATCTTCATGGTTTGCTTTGAGCATGGAATTGAGAAATACTGTAGTTGACCACTATACCAAAATTTAAAATACAGTTTTGTTCTGCATCTTAAAAAATAACCAAGGCTTAAAATAAGGAACACTAAAAGCTGCAAGTTAAAGCAAATGGTAATGATAACTACTTTTATGTTATCATCCTGACCTCTAATGAAGTAGTAATTTATTTTGATTACGTGTGGACTTCATATTTTATTAGTAAGAAAATTATCACAAAAGTAATTATAGCATTACATTTTTTAACTGGGGGTACAAAAAGCTGAAAACCAGTTCTTCAGGAGGGCTGAACAATCTGCAAGAAACAAGGAGTGAGCCTGCTGCAGTGGTAAAGTGACGCGACTTGGGCATCTAGAGATTATGTTCTTTGGGTACTCCCTGCCTAGAAGGAAACCTACTGTAAGGCCAGATGCAGACAACAAATGAGGGGTTTGAATCTTTTGGCTGGTGTAGACCTCTTAGAGATGCCCTGGAAGGAGTAGAAGACTTTTGATGGGGACTGAGAACCAGTTTGTTACCCCTGTGATCTTCACCAGGGAAAGCATTTCAGAAATAAAACTGAGATGACGTTGACACTACACAGACCACTCAGTAGCTTTCATTTTCAACTTTTTCTTTTTTGTTTTAATTAAATTTAGCAGAATAGCAGTTCATATTATATGTTCTTATTCAGGCCATTTTCATTGTTTTTTTTTACTATTATATGTACCTTTTATTTCATTAATGTGGTTTTGTGCACATTGATAGTTACTGTTTTCTCTGTCAAAAGGGAGGGTCTGCCATGCATTAACCACAGCTGAACTCTGCCACACATCTCGAGCTGCAACGTGTTCATCAGCAGCCAAAGTAGCTAAGTAGCAAATGAGTCATCTAAAGCCTTTTGTGTTTAGAAATTAAATGACTGTAAACTGTTACTTGTGCTGGCAGCCTGTTTATTTTTAGTGCACATTGAAACAAACTACACCTCTGCAATATGTAGGCATACAGGTTGCAGGAGGCTACTTTTGAACCAACTCTGATGTGGTCACATTATGTGTGCTTTCTATCATAATTGACAAATGTTTATTTTAAGATGCAAAATAGCACAATAAAGTAGGGTGAGCAATAAATGATACCTGTAAGAAAAGTGCGAACAGTTTTAAAATCGCACGTACTGATATAATAAATATACCGAGAAGCAGCTGTGCTCAAGTGTTTATCTGAGGTGTTATTTTGTGATCATTTTCCTTTTTGCTGTCACCTTGCACTGACCTCACATCATTTACATTCCCAGGCTTTGAGATTCTCTGGAAAATGAGCCTGAGCCTCAGGATTTTTATCTGTGTGGTGTGATCTACTCTGTGTGTCCCACTATAAGGTTTTAATTTTTTATTAGAAGTTGTCCTTTTCTATGACTTTAACTTTTGCTATAGTTCTTACGGACTACCACATAGGAGATAATTTCAACACAGTGCTTGTGACCCGACATTTGCGCGATAGACATATGCGCGCCGACAAAATAGCGCCGATTTAAAACGCGGCGTCAAAATCGCGCCGACAAAATCGCAAGTTTCATTAAATATGAATTACTAGTTTAAAGCATATATAACAATGTTTATTTTAGAAGTCAATATTATGACACGTGGCATGCCATCAGCACGGCACGCAGATAGTCCTTAAGATCACTCCCTGCATATGTAGGAAGAATTGCAGCAAGATGTCTTGATAGTTGAGCGTATTTAGACTTGCTGGCTGCCTGACTGCTGGTAATTCCGCTTTGTATACGATGCGTTATGCCAACCCTCGACTGAGTTATTTGTTCGCGGCATGCCATCAGCAGTTTTAACAGTTATAGCCTAGCACATAATGTGTACATAATGCGCACGTACGCGTCCCACTCTCTTGGCCTCTCTCGCGATTTTGTCGGCGCTCATTTGTCCATCACGGTTTTGTTGGGGCGCATGTCTATCGCGCTTTTGTCGGTGAACCGTTACCTTATACATACTGTGATAGGTGTCCCAGCAGGCAAGGGGTTATGTGTGTGAAGTGGGAATCTGTTAGGGATAATGATTACTGATGCCTGCCTTTGCAAGGTTCTATCATAGTGATAGTATGTATTTCTCACTATGCTATTTAAATAAAAAAAACTTGTAAACCACTAAGGGTTTTGGACCCGGTGTATGCGGGGTGCTCTAAAAAGGACAACAGATGGGGCACCAGCATCACTGAAAGTGGAAATACGTTGTGATGTCTCAGAAAAACCAGGAATCAGACAGTTGTTCTGCATATGCCAGTGCTTCTTAATCATCCTTCTATATAAAAGCGGTCAGGATTGTCCTTCCGTCCCGTGAGTGCTACGCAGGTGCGGAGTTTCACACATGCCCCGTCCATTTTGCAATGCACGATGGGATTTGTAGTTTCGTTTTTCCAGGTAAAAGATGATTTTCTACTCCAGACTGTGCGATATCTTCTTCTTCTTTCTTACTATATAAAAGCGGTCGGGATTGTCCTTCCGTCCTGTGAGTGGAAAGTGTAGCGGTATTCCGCTTATCACAGACTTACTACTTGCAGCTTGCGGTACGAAGCGACATGATGTGAGCAGAGTTCTGGTGCTCCCATCGTACCCTTGCTTTTGTGCGCGATGCGCTGGAAAAATAGACAAAATTATGTCTCTGGAAATAATTAATGTTGATGGAGTACAAATGCCTCACCGCGTAGTAAATATCAGGGGGGTTCAAAAGGGCGACCTCAATATAGAAAAAATTTCATCACAAAAATAACAGAAACTACGAGTATTAAAGTAATACCGCTCAAATGCAATATAACCAGATTAATCAGTTTGTATAAAATATCAAATTGATCTACATATTGAATTGCCTTAAGAAGTGGTCAACTTAAAAGTCGGTCGCCTTAAAAGGCGGGTCAGCCTAGTCTGTTAACAAAGAGAGTGAGAACAAGAAAGAAATGTGCACTGGATCTGTTAAATGTGACAGAAATCCCAGGGGTGCAGACCTGATAAGAAGTGATACGATTGGTTACATTACTTTTGGTTTTCCAATTGGACCACGGGCAGGTCAAGTGACTTGCTCAGGATCACTCAGTGTCAGTAATAGAATTTGAACCTATAACCTCAGAGTTTGAAGTCTAAACTCTAACCACTACACCACATTGCCTGCCTTGATGCTGTTGTATGTTACTGGGCTCGAAATGACCCTAGGATCGTGTTTTCCCTTCATTAGTTTATATATCTTGGTCTTCTTGATGACATTCTGGATGGGGGAGAGTTGTCAACAGAGAACTCACACCTGTGTAAATGTATTTAAATTGCTTTCCAAGAAACGTCTAATATAAAAGTTTCAGAATCACTTGGTTCAGTTCAGGGTTTCAGGTGTCCAGACCCTTTCTAAGAAACATTGAGTGCAAAGCGGAAAACCAATCACTGCATGGGACACCAGTCCATTGCAGGGCCAACTCATGCACACATACAAAAGAGCCCAATTAGAAGCATCAGCTGACCTAAAATGCATGTCTTTGGAATGGGGGAGGAAAACCACACACAAGGAGACATGAATATTTGCCTTTAGTACACTTGACTCCTCGGCATGTTTTCTGTTCCACTGGCATACTGATTCCAGGATATACTTCAGTCTGTGTCATGAGTGCTTGGATATCTACTTCTAGAATTAAAAGAAATAAAAAAAATGGGTGAAAACAAAATTTTGAACAAGTGCTAGAACTGTGATCACTAAATAAGGTGGCAAAAGAATTCACAAGAAATTGCAAAGAAGGGGTTTCAATCACCAAATCTGTAATCTAATGAGAGCTCTAAACTGGCGCAGCCCTTGCCGAGCAACAGAGCATACAGGAAAGCTTATAAGCATATTAGCCCCTCCAAAGAACAGTGATACTTCCAAAGGTACAGTCTTTGTGGTCTGGCCCCCTGGCTGGGGTTGATTCATGCCTTGTGACTGATGAACCTTGGAACAGATAAAGAAGAAGATTCATGGCTGGGCATTCCTTGTATTATACAGTAGCACAGTTTTAGAAACTTTGGGTCACGACTCAAAATGGTTTGCAGGTTGCAACCATTTGGGTTGCACAGGATTGTTGTATTCAAAGCAGAAGTGTCGCCTACAGTTTGAAATGTTTTGTCATGGGTCACCATGGGCAGCTTAAATAAACTTACTCTGCTCCTGTAAGACTGCTTGCGACAGTTCTCTAAGAGTGACCCCCTGTTTCTGACGGTGGTCATGAACTGTGTTTTGAAGACACGAAGAAGGGCAAGATTGGGTCAGAAAAAAAATGTTTAAGAAACACAATGCTATATGTTTTACTTTAATTTCCCAACATGCACTGCCTCATTTCCTATTAATGTCATCCTGATGAGAATATGCAGGAAATGGAATTGCTTTAGCATATATAATAATAATGATTAATTTGTATAGTACTTTTCAAGGTACTCAAAAAGGTTTTAAACGGTAAGTATGAGCCACTTCAACCACCACTAATGTGCAATATCCACCTGGATGGTGTGATGGCAGCCAATTTGCACCAGTATGCTCGCCACACATCACCTATTAGGTGGTGAAGGGGTGAGAGATAGTTAGCCAATCAGAGGCAGGGGATGGTTAGGGGGTCAGAATGACCAGACTGTAGTGGGCAGTTTAGCCAGGACATTGGGATACACCATGAATAATATCTTTATTTTGCAGAAAAAAAGATAATTTAGGAGGCATTAATTATAAAAATGCAAAAGTAAAGTGGCATTAACTGCACTGCAAATATGCTGGTTTATTAACAGAACCCAGTCAATCCAGTTTTAGGGTCACCAACCCTCTGTAACAGTGTTTCAGAAGCATTGGACATATGGCAGAGACCAAACCAAGCGAAACAAGTCGATTGGATGGCACACTCACCTACACAGGGCCAATTTAGGGTTACTAATTCATCTAAAAAAGCGGGGATCTTCACCCACAGTCCTAGAGGGCCGCGGTGGCTGCAGATTTTTATTACAACTAGTTTCCTAATTAAAAGACAGTCCTTGCTGATAATGAAACTTGGTTATTTAACTACGTATGGCTTGTTAATACTTTCATTTATCCAAAAGCAACTTTGAATTGTATTGTAGAGCTGGGCTTCTAAATTACATTGTGGAGGGCCACAGTGGTTCAGGTTTTCATTTCATCCAGTCGCTTAATTTGAACTCATGTATTTGATACTGAAGCAGTATGTTTTTTTGGGCTTAATTTTAGTTAACTTGTTATTATTGATGCAGAACCCTTAATTTCCTGTTTTAGTTGTAAGCAGCTGCATTTAGGTTGTTTATTGTTTCCTCTCATTTAAATAGTCATGGTTAACAATGAAATGCAGATAACAAAGAAACTACCATCTCTTCAGCAGACTTGGTTTAATTACAATGGTGAATGTTATCATGAAGTATTTGTGTTAATAAAAAAAATAAAATAAATGAAAGAGAAAAAGGGGGGATTGTGAACTGCAAATCTGTTCATGTCCACAAAAATATGTGTAATGTACAGTAATCACTCGCTAGTTTCGACTTTCGCGGCTTCACTCTATCGCGGATTTTATATGTAAGCATATCTAAATATATAACACAGATTTTTTGCTGCTTTGCGGGTTTCTGCGGACAATGGGTCTTTTTACTTCTGGTACATGCTTCCTCAGCTGGTTTTCCCAGTTGATTTCATACAAGGGATGCTATTGGTGGATGGCAGAGAGGCAACCCAATCAGAGCACGCAGTTAAGTTCCTGTGTGCTGATTGGCTCAGCGACGGAGCACTGAATTCAATTCCACTGCGTTAACCTGGAAGTCTTGTGTCGCTCATTCAACATCAACGTGTTTCTCTGTGTAAAGAGTTAACTTTTGTGCTCTTTTTGTGTTTATCTTTGTGCGTAGTCAAGCCCTTCATTATGGCTCTAAAACGATCTGCTCCTGCTACTGCTTCAGGGGCTGTGCCCAAGCGCCAATGGAAGATGCTAACGATTGCCGAAAAGGTAAAAGTTTTGGATATGTTGAAGGAAGGGAACAGCTACACCGCTGCAGGACACCATTATGGCATCAATGAGTCCACAATTCTTTTTATTTAAAAAGCAGGAAAAGAATATAAGATCTATGGCCGCAGTGTCGTTTAACCAGGGCGCAAAACAAGTTGTAAGTGGATGTAATAAGGCAGTAGTCTGGATGAAATCTGCTTTAGGGATTTGGATTGAAGACTGCCGGAAGAAGAACAGCGGCGGTGTTACAAAATCGCCTGAAGAGGCTCCTTTACAAGGGCTGTAACGCTCTCCTTTGTTGTGCAGTAAAATTAAACTCATCGTTATCGGACAAAGTCATCGTGTCATTGTTGGTGAGTAACCATAATTAATATTCTACGTACAGTACTTAGTACATGTACATAGTTTAGTGTCACTGTACACACATTTACTGTATACAATTTTTCTTGCATTGTACGTATTTATTGCTGCTGGCCTGTCTATTGTAATGGCTGTAACATATTTGATATCGGAGACGCTCAATATCTTTAAAATAATATTTAGGTTTTACTGTATATAAACAGTGTGTTTACATACATTTCAACGAATCTTACCTAATATCTAAGAGAATACAAAGGGTTTATGCTGTATAACTGTGTGGGGAATATTTATAAACAGTGTGGGAGAGTTTATAAGGGCTTAAAATATATAAAAATAACCATATGAACATATGGTTTTTACTTCGCGGATTTTCACCTTTCATGGGGGGTTCTGGAACGCAACCCCCGCAATCGAGGAGGGATTACTGTACTCAGAAAAGGACACTATACAATGTAATTAATTTGTTTTGTGTGAATGAAAGCACTATAATGAAATACAGTTAAATACCATGTTTCTTATTTGCCAAGAACTGCCTTCTAATTAGGAAACTAATTGCAATGAAAACCTGCTGCTCTCCAGGACCATGAGTGAAGATCCTTGTAGTAGGGGGTCTTTTGGATGGGGATGTAAACTCAAGTTCCTGAGGAGACTGGGAAAATGTGTAAACTGTATTCAGAGAGGGTTGAGCTGAAAATGAAAGAGTTGTGAGGTGATATCTCTAGCTACTGTGCTGCCATGCCTTCTTATATTGCTGCCTTTGTTTTTATAGCTTGTTAGCCATATACTTATAACAAGTCCTAAATTAGTACACGAAGACTTACCCTGATAAGTGTGGGATCCATGCCATGATGTTGTGCCTTCCTGGCCATGACTGAGAAGTTGGTATGTCCTTTAACATATTTTTGGTCTTTCTTGAACCCCATAAGGAGGAGTTTGTAGGAACTGCAGAATGGGCTGAAATCTAGTCTCATTGTATCTGTTTGACTCCTTTCACCTCAGTTGGATTTGAATGCCGAAGTATCCCAAAACTCCAGCTCACAATGGGTTGAAGCCTATTCCTGTAGAACTTGGTGGGTATGGGGTGCAACTCCATAACAGTTATGCAGTTTCACACAGGTCAGATTTTGAATTACTGAATAAAGTTCCAGGCACATCTATGAGACGTTGATGAAGAAACCACCACAACTCCAATAAAATGCACACAGAAATGGTGGGGGTTTGGAAGGATATGCATACTCCACACAGAGAGCAGCCAGGTATGGGATTCAAACTTCTGAGGTAGAATGTGATAATCACTGCTCCATTTTGCCCCCATTGTGACTCTTCTGGATTTTAACATTTGGATATTGTATTTTGCTGAATCAGTAGCTATGTATCCTCAGGATTCTGTCTGCACTTTCACAAAGTCTTCCATGTACTAATTTCTTTTTTCTGATTTAGGACTTTCTATGGTGTACTGCCAATGTAAAATAAAATACAAAAAAAGTGAAGCTTTGGAAACCTTTCTTATTTTCAGTTTGTGTTGAACCTTGAATCGTTTGAGCTTCCTGATCCTCAAGCTGCTGAGTTTGTGTCCTGATGATTCATATCTCTATGGTGTACTCCTTCAACCCAACAGAAAATGAATGAAGCGCAAATATGAAGTCAGCTAATTGAACACTGACCACCATATGCTATAAGAACAAGTGGTAGCATCAAATTCATGGGCATGTACAATATGACGTAGCATTCTTATGTGAGAAAGGCCTGTGCTGACCACTTTTATGGTTTCATCTGTCCAAAAGACACCAAAAAGGTGCTGCAGTTGTGGAAAAGATCCTACACTGTTGCTGTTCCAAAGAAGGCAGGTGCATCTTCACCCAATGACTACAGACCAGTGGCAATTAAATCTCGCATCATGAAGACCGTTTGAGAGAGTGGTCTTGGACTATAAGAGTTCTCTTGTATTAGACCACCTGGACCAACTGCAGTTTGCCTATCAGACAAAGATTGGAGTATAAGATGCAATTATCGATCTACTTCACAAGGCATATTCTCACCTGGACAAAGCTGGCATCACTGTGAGGATTGTTTTGTGATTTATCAAGCACCTTCAGTACCATTTGGACATACCTGTTAAGGGTTAAGTACCGAGATATGCAGATGGATGAGTTTATGGTGTCCTGGATAATGAACTATCTGTTAGGCAGACTGCAGTTTGGAGACTTGAGGACTGTGTTTCTAATATGGATGTGAGCAACACTTGGGTACCAGATGGAACAGTCCTGTCTCCTCTTCTCTTCACTCTGTACACCTGAGATTATAAATATAACAGCAGGTCATGTCACTTGCAGAAATTCTCAAATGATTTGCACTTATGGGTTGTACTTATAAGGAAAATAAGACAGTCAGGTGGAAAAGTTTGTTTCTTGGTACAGAAAGAATTGTCGGCGTCTTAACATGAATTAAAAACCAATTAACTGGTTAGTGACTTTCACCACACCATAGAGCGTCTGTGTCTAGTCACTAGCCAGAGAGTGGATGTAGAGGTAGTTCACTCCTACAAGTTCTTGTGAGTCCACATTGATGACAGGTTGGAATGGTCTCATCACACAGAGGAACTATATACAAATGGATAGAGCAGGCTCATTTTCTCTAAGAGACTGTTCCTTTATTTTGGGTATTGCCATTCTTCATATCTTCTATAAATCTGTGATGGCCAGTGTAATTTTTCAATTGTGTGCTTTGCTGGTAATATCACTTCTAGAAGGGCCTCCCAAATTAACAAGCTAATAAAACGGACAGGCTCAGTTTTGGGAAACACTCTGGACCCCCTGGAGGTAGTAGCAAAGGAGAGAATTAAAAAAAAAAAAAATTGTGTCCCATTATGAACAATGCTGCACATCCTCTCTTTGACACAATAACACTAAGTACTTTTGGGTAAATTAATTATTCAGCAGAAGTGTGTCAAGTAATGCGAATAGGGCTCCTTTATACCAACAGCAACACACCTGCAAACTGCCTCACTGTGACTGTGACAGCCACGTCAGAACTTTTCTTTCTTTTAAGTCATTCTGGTGCATGCATTTTTATATTATCTATTTATTTGCTTATTTAAAGAGCTTCTTTAAAAAGTCAAAAGTCGAGATATATGAAAGAGAACTTGTGTATATTTAGAGCAACTCTGACCCATCTGTATGCAACATTTCAGAGAATGTGGACACTCGATTTAAATAGGAAAATGCAGCCAAACCAGTCAAATGACAACTCATGCACATAATAATCCATATTACTGTGTTGACGTTGACAGACATATTAACCCTTAAAAATAATGAATACAATGTACAGACTGTTTTAGTTCCCTTTTAAGGGAAGAACTTCCTTCGGTTTTCCTCTTTTTTTTTTTTTTTTTTATATTGGCTACCTGTTGTCCCTTCTCAGGATTAGAAACCAAAGCATGGTAAAAGCACAGGCATGATTCACTCACTGCGTACAGAGAGCTCTGAATCTCATGTCCTACAGCCCATTTAAAGCCTAATGGTTTGATACAACATGGCTTGGTTGCAGTGCTTGAAAACTATGGAAATGGTCATATTATAAAAGAATGAGCTTTTTGGGAGTTGTCTTTTGCCCACAATAATGACTGGCTTATAATCTGATTTAGATTTTTAAGAGTAATTCTGTTAACTGTGCTGAGTTGGCCCTGGCATTGGTGAGACACACTGCCCGGAATTGGGCTATACCTGTTCATATATACATTCTAACCATGTTTGGCTTTCCACATTTACATTACATTTATTTATTTAGTTATTTATTTGGCTAATACCTTTATCAAAGACAGCTTACAACATTTATGATACGATTGGTTATTTTTCTTTTAGTTTTCCAATTGGAGCACAGGCAGGTCAAGTGACTTGCTCATGGTCACACAGTGTCATTGGCGGGATTTGAACACACAACCTCAGGGTGTGAGGTCTGAATGTTAAGGGTTCTGTATCAGCCAATGACGGTCTGCACCATTGTGCTTGCATAAGGAACGTTAATTAGCATAGTGCATATATGGTTGTTTTAGGTTGGCAATCACATTCACGTATCCACATTTATAAGATGATTGTAATTTGTAAAGGGTAACTTGAATATAAATGTGCATATGCCAAGTTTTGTAAATGTTCGAATGTTTTGGTATTTGAATTTCCTGATTTTTGTCTGAATTTGTAAAATACTTGTTCAGTCACAATCAACATGGAATCTTAAAGTGCTTGAGCAGCTTTGCAAAGACAAATGGCGAAAATGGAAGTAAAAGCTAATACTATACCTGTAGTGGCCTGTGCTTACGGACTCAAGGCTGTCATGGCTGCCAAAGATGCATCTGCTAAATAATGAGTTGAAGGAGGTGAATACATATGTGATCAATGATCTTGTTATCTATTTGTAATTCATTTAGACCAATTTTGTTCAGATCTATTTTCACATTGACATTAAAGAGTCTTTTTCTGTTGACCAGTGTCATAAAAGCCAAAGTAACTCCATCGTCATTTAATGGTGTATAATAATAAAATGTGAAAACTACTAAGGGATTCAACACTTTTTATACGTACTTTACTGCTAGTTTCCAGATATTTATTTATAATCTATCAGAATATCAGACAAAATTAAAATAAAATAAAAACACGTGAAGTTTAGGTTTTAATTGACAAAGCTAGTCATGGCAAGCAGCTAGTTGTGTCCTTGCTGTAAGAAGTTGTTTAGTTTCTGTCAGGCACTCTTTTAGTGGCAGAGCCAGAGCTTCTTATGGACATGCCGCAGTAACCTTTTCAAGAATATGACGTGACCCTATGTTAGGATATAGCGGGTTGGACAATGACTGACTGACTGTCCCAATTCCCAGCCATCGGAAGATGACATTCTTTCACTTTTTCTAGTGCTTCATTGTTCTTTTTATCTGAGACATTGCTCTCACCACCTCAGCTTTGGACTTCTGAGACAATCATTTTATTTTTATTTTCATCATCACCTTCCATTTGAAATAATAATTATGGTTCCCATGAGGGAGGGTAACTTACAGATTGCAATAGAATCTGGTGGCAGACCGCTCTGTGATGTCATTCAGGGGCCTGTGGCTGGAGGTGTAAATGATGCAGGTTTGGAAGGTGAGTTCTTCAGCCAGACCCTTCTCACAGACAGACAAACGAGCAAATTACTTTATATAGAAATATGTAACTGAATCCAGGGTTTTCTGACCAGTAGCTGACAGAATATAAAGCTTGGACATCTAACAGTCTCACAACATCCAGGCCATTGCTGTTTTCAGTACTCATACACAATTGTGTTGTTAAGTATGATACAAACTATCAGGTTTGCTGTCAACACAATGGTAAAGGATCTTATTACCAACAGTATCTAGACAACCTACATGGAGGATGTTAAACTCTTTACAAAATGGTGTAATTACAACAATTTGTCTGTCAACATCTGCAAACAAAGGAGTCACTTATTAACTTCAGGAGAATTGAAGAGGATCTTGTGCATAACGATATTGATAGGATAATTGTGAAAGGAGTGAGTAGCTTTAAGTTCTCCTGAGTTCACATGATTCGGAATCTGTTATGGTCCCTCAATATATCTTATTAAAAAGGTTCAACCACGCTTTCACTTTTTGAGGAAACTGAGCCAGGTCAGCCTGTCCTGCTGGACGATCCCTATAATTTCTACAGATGCATGGAGTAGAATACACTGACCAGCTTCATCCCACTCTGGTGTTGGAGAATGCATGGCAAATCCACTGGAGGATAAAATGCTACAGTTCATCAGTATATCTATACTCCCCACCATTCATCCATTTTTTTTGTTGTTAAGTAATTTGTGTCTGCTGTGTCACTGGTTCACAGTCTGCCTTGCTCCTGTATATTTCTGTGTCACTGTGACATGAAACAAACTCATTTCGTTGTGGTGCAAAGTGTCGTGACAACAAATGGAGTTGAATTTAACTTACTATATACAATATATATGCTTTGAACAAGTTTAAGGAGTAATTTTGGTATTTTTTTAAGTCAGTTATTTCTTCACAAACATGGTATATAGGCATTTGCCACATGAAATTATGCTGTAAAGTTAAGTGATTTATATAAATTTTAAAAAATATCTTGCCATCCCTTGTGCATTACAATGGAAGCTATGGGGGGAAAAAACACACAACTGGAAAACAAAAGCTCAAAAACTTACCAATGAAGTGGCAAAAGTTTACAAAAACATGTCCTCCAAGTTTGTGACAACAAAAGGCATCTGGAAATAGTCCTTGTACTATTTTTCTCGTGGTAAGGATACATTTTTTATTCATTTGAGTGAGTTCTCACATGAATACAGAAGTAAATCGAAACAAAACCAACCATGTGGCACATAGAGTTTACTTTGATTTGATCTTTCCATAAGAAAGGTGAAAAGTGGTTGTACAGGGAGTCTAAGGGCTGAGCACAGCTAATCATCTTTTAAAATGGCTGAATTTCATAATATCTGTGTTTTCTTTGTTCGAAAATGAAACATATACAGTAATTTATTTTAAATTGTGAGTGTAACCACAAGACATAGATTGATACTCAACAACTGTCTTGCCTTCTAAAATGGACAGATATGATCAAATTTAAAGCTTTTCTCCCATTCTCTATAGCCTCATTTGTAAAATGTCAGTGTGGGCAAGATAATTGTTTCAATTTATAGAAAACCTTTAGATAGATACTTTATTAATCCCAACGGGAAATTCACATACTCCAGCAGCAGCATATTGATAAAGAACAATATAAAATTAAAGAGTGATAACAATGAAGGTATAACAGACAGACAATAACTTTGTATAATATTAACGTTTAACTTCCCGGGTGGAACTGAAGAGTCGCATAGTGTGGGGGAGGAACGATCTCCTCAGTCTGTCAGTGGAACAGGACAGTGACAGCAGTCTGTCGCTGAAGCTGCTCCTCTGTCTGGAGATGATCCTGTTCAGTGGATGCAGTGGATTCTCCATGATTGACAGGAGCCTGCTCAGCGGCCATCGCTCTGCCACAGATGTCAAACTGTCCAGCTCTGTGTCTATAATAGAGCCTGCCTTCCTCACCAGTTTGTCCATGTGTGAGGCGTCATTTTTCTTTATGCTGCCTCCCCAGCACACCACCGCGTAGAAGAGGGCACTTGCCACAACCGTCTGATAGAACATCTGCAGCATCTTATTGCGGATGTTGAAAGACGCCAGCCTTCTAAGGAAGTATAGTCGGCTCTGTCCTCTTTTGCACAGAGCATCAGTATTGGCAGTCCAGTCCAATTTATCATCCAGCTGCACTCCCAGGTATTTATAGGTCTGTACCCTCTGCACACAATCACCTCTGATGATCACGGGGTCCATGAGGGGCCTGGTCTTCCTAAAATCCACCCCCAGCTCCTTGGTTTTGCTGGTGTTCAGGTGTAGGTGGTTTGAGTCGCACCATTTAACAAAGTCCTTGATTAGGTTCCTATACTCCTCCTCCTGCCCACTCCTGATGCAGCCCACGATAGCAGTATCGTCAGCGAACGTTTGCACGTGGCAGGACTCCGAGTTGTATTGGAAGTCTGATGTATATAGGCTGAACAGGACTGGAGAAAGCACAGTCCCCTGCGGCGCTCCTGTGTTGCTGACAATGTCAGACCTGCAGTTCCCGAGACGCGCATACTGAGGTCTGTCTGTAAGATAGTCCACGATCCATGCCACCAGGTATGAATCTACTCTCATCTCTGTCAGCTTGTCCCTAAGGAGCAGAGGTTGGATGGTGATGAAGGCGCTAGAGAAGTCCAAAAACATAATTCTAACAGCACCACTGCCTCTGTCTGAGTGGGAGAGGGATCGGTGTAGCATATAGATGATGGCATCCTCCGCTCCCACCTTCTCCTGGTATGCGAACTGCAGAGGGTCGAGGGCGTGGCGGACCTGTGGCCTCAGGTGGTGAAGCAGCAGCCGCTCCATGGTCTTCATCACATGTGATGTCAGAGCGACAGGCCGTAAGTCATTCAGCTCACTAGGACTGACACCTTTGGGACTGGGATGATACAAGATGTTTTCCAAAGCCTTTAACTTTAACTTTAACAATTTTGCATGGCAAATGCGTATATACCATGCTTGTGAAGAAATGACATTGAGTTGAAAAATACCGAACCATATCTTTTATGCGCAGATGTCTGTGTGCGCGCTACTTCTAATGTTCCAATAGGGAGTGCTGACCATCAGCTGCTGCTTATCTGGTTACACAAGTAAGACACAACAACAACAACATTTATTTATATAGCACATTTTCATACAAAAAAATGTAGCTCAAAGTGCTTTACATAATGAAGAACAGAAAAATAAAAGACACAGTAAGAAAAGAAAATAAGTCAACATTAATTAACATAGAATAAGTGTAGGGTCCGATGGCCAGGGTGGACAGAAAAAACAAAAAAAAACTCCAGACCGCTGGAGAAAAAAAAAAAAATCTGTAGGGATTCCAGACCAAGAGACCACCCAGTCCCCTCTGGGCATTCTACCTAACATAAATGAAACAGTCCTATTTGTATTTAGGGTTCTCATGGAAGGACTTGATGATGATGGTCACGTAGACTTCTGGCTTTTAGTCCATCAATGTTGGAGCATCATGATGCTTTGAGTAGGTGGTGGTGGCGCTGGCCGCCACCATAAAGAAACCGAAAAAGAAACAGAAGAGAGAGTAGAGGTTAGTACGGATTTTAGAGCCACCATGAATAGTTATTATAATGAATTGAACATACAGAGTATCGGATTAAGTTAAAGTGAAGTTATGAGAAGGCCATGTTAAAGTAATGTGTTTTCAGCAGTGTTTTAAAGTGCTCCACCGTATCAGCCTGGTGAATTCCTATTGGCAGGCTATTCCAGATTTTAGGTGTATAACAGCAGAAGGTCACCTCACCACTTCTTTTAAGTTTTGCTTTTGGAATTCTCAGGAGACACTCATTTGAGGATCTAAGGTTATGATTTGGAATATAAGGTGTCAGACATCCCGATATATAAGATGGAGTGAGATTATTTAAGGCTTTATAAACCATAAGCAGAATTTTAAAGTCAATTCTGAAAGACACAGGTAACCAGTGTAGCAACATCAAAACTGGAGAAATGTGTTCGGATTTTCTTTTCCTAGTTAGGATTCTAGCAGTTGCATTCTGCACTTATTGCAAATGATTTATGTCTTTTTTTGGGTAGTCCTGAGAGGAGTGTGTTACAGTAATCTAGTCTACTGAAAACAAAAGCGTGAATTAATTTCTCAGCATCTTTCAATGATATAAGATGTCTAACTTTTGCTATGTTTCTTAAGTGAAAAAATGCTGTCCTAGTGGTCTGATGAATATGCGATTTAAAATTCAGGTTACAGTCAACAGTTACCCCTAAGTTTTTTTACTTTTACTTACTTACTATTTCAGTTTTCTCTTTATTTAGCTTGAGAAAATTGCTATTCATCCATTCAGAAACACAAGTGAGACTTTGTGTTAGTGAATCGAGAGAGTCGGTGTCATCAGGTGCTATTGATAAATAAAGCTGCGTGTCATCAGCATAGCTGTGGTAGCTTACATTGAGCCCTGAGATAATCTGACCTAACGGAAGCATGTAAATCGAAAAGAGCAGCGGACCCAGGATAGAGCCTTGTGGAACACCGTATTGGATATCATGTGTCTTTGAGTTGTGATTACCACAACTAACAAAGAATTTTCTCCCTGCCAGGTAGGATTCAAACCAAGACACTTCATTGCCAACACTGCACTGTGCCCATCTTTCTAATGGGGGTAGAGACAACCTGATGCTGTTCAGCTAAATGTAAAGGCAACAGCAATAAATGAGACGTCTTCTGAGTTTGTGGTAAACTACCTGTTGATAACAAATTTAAGAGTTTGCACCACTTTTATGCATTTTTGTCTGGACATCAAAAAAAGTAAGAACTCCAAAATATTCAAAACTCCACCTCAATGAAAAGATGTGTCTGTGTATCTGTATGGTTGCTATGTCTTTATCATTCCAACATATGGTACATGAAAAACATTAATACTGCTTTACAAATCACAAAAAAAAATGGCATATAACCGAGACACGTGCAGTGGATGGTGCACTACAAACATTAACGCTGAGGTCAATATTGATTATTTAGATTTTGACTCATCTTGGATGAGTAGCCTAGCTAGTTAATAAATTAATAAATTTGACATGCTTCTGCACACTATGCAAATAGGCACATTAAATAATTAAAAGTTCTTATTTGCTGCATCTCAATGAACAGGTCTTTTCAAAAGTCTATCTTACATTGTGCATTTACAGCCAAGAAGAACTACAAAATATAAACATTTACATTCATTACACTCCTCCAGTATTAATAATATATATACTAATTTACATAGCAAATTAATAATTTTCTGTTTCCTGCCATAATCTGATAGATTGGTTGATGGAACTTCCTTAATTAATATCTGTTTTTTTCCATCTTAGCATCAAGGATTGACATTTTTTTTGTTATTCTCCCGGGATGCCATAAAATCTGTAGCACACACTAAAGGGAAAAACAAACAACTGTCCTGAATCCAAAAGCTACATTTTCTTTTCTTTTGTTAAACAAATAGAAATTCACCTTCCCATTGTGCAAACAAAGTTAAAACAAATAAGACACACGGCGTATTCACTTATATATTAGGCAACTTCCATGATGGTATGACAATGGCATTCACATACCACAGTTCTTAGTACTTTCTGATGATGTCATCAGTTTACATCGTAAAATGGTATATATTATACCAAACTGTACAGAATAAACAATTGTCAAACAATTAAATTATAAGAATCATATCACTATAAGAATCTAAGTTTGCTGTTTTGTTCACGTTTCTTTGCTGTACTAAGACAGATTATAAGCCACTGTGCACATAACAGTAGACATCCGATCCACATCCTCAAATTTCATTCATTCAGATCATGGTTGTGGGGGGGCCTAACATGGCAGTGCTGGATATGGTGCTAATTCATTGGAGGTCCCATTCTCAAACAGAACTGCACTCGCACTCCTACATGATCATTTCAAACTTGCTAAATAACCTAATGCACATGATTTTGAAATGTGAGAAGAAAATCCACACACAAATGAGAAGTTCATGTAAACTCCACACGACCTGACAATGCACGGGGCACAGGTTTCAAATCCAGGATGCTGGATCTGTGATGCAGCAGCACTAAACACTGTGCCACCATTCCATCCTATATATGTTGTGAAGAGACAAGATAAAAAGTGTTGGAGATCCAGGCATAAGTCAACATTTATTTGATGGCAAAAAGAAAGAAAGAAATGAGAATAATAAATTTGCAGTGTTGTGGCTTTTCTTTTTAAAAGCTCTAGCACTAGTCACACTGGTGTGGTGATTCCTGTCATTGGTCGATATTGAGGTGTCTTCTGGGCTGTGAAGCCTGTAGACAAGGAGAGGAGAAGCTGGCAGAGAGTCAGAGATGGGTTTAGAGGGTTTATCATTTTTGCAATCACAGAAAAATCAGACCTTTTGGCAAATGCCATGTCACATTAAATTACTTATTCAGTAATTTTCAGTCATAAACTTCAATTACGAAATCTTAGTGAGGCAGAGGCATTTGCACCTTGTTCCAGTTTGCGACTCACCCTGAAAAAATCACTGTGTGAACCAATAAAAGCACTCAGCCAAAAATACAGTTCATGTAATGCAGCTACTGTATGTGAACCTTGCAAACATAAGAGAAGCTCATCTGTCTGATGTCTTAAAACAATGGCTTTATCAGGCACCTTGTTCTTGCCTTTCTGAAAGAGAAGAGGTCTCCTTATAGGCCTACTCTTGGAAATGTGAAGGTGTGCTGGAAAGTCAAGAGGTGTATAAATTTTCTTGCCCTGTGAAAGAAATTTGTGTAATCTGAGACCCACAGGTGGCGAAAACAGCACTTCATTTGCCAAGTTTGATTTCCTCTGTGACTAAACATCTTGTCATGTGATGCCGGCTTTATGTTTAGCACCACCTGGACACTTATTTGCCACAAAATGATACTTTTTTCACCAAAGTACAGAACACAAGGAGAGAAAACAGTGCACATTGTACCCTAGTGGTATTGTGGCTCACTTCTTACCCATCTCTCTTCCAATAGAAAGGACATCTTGCTTGAACTTTATGTACACCATCAAATAGCTCCACAGTCTTCTTGTTCAAATTAGCCCTGCATTGGCCTTAAAAGTCTCCAACCTCAAGAAGACCAAGTCACCCCTGCTACAATCAGAAACCATGTGCACTGGTACCTATCAGCTTGGAGTTTTTTGGTCTCCTGGGAGAGCCTTATTAGCTCTTTCCCTAAGTGTTAAAATCTCTTTGACCTTGATATCTTTGAAGGTTTTGATTCTGTGTCATTAAGGTAGGTGAAAGAAAAGGCCCAATATAAGCTGAATGTAAGAGGAGCAGACATTTGTAAAGACCACTGAGGAAGGTAATCACAAAAAGCTTCAAACTACAGTACATCTTAAGAAAATTCTCCTGGTGCCATGGGGTACTTTTACTTTATATGCAGTAGAACATGGTAGTGATGGGTGTCTGGTCTTTTTACTATGCTCACTGATCAAAGACATGCAACTCATCCTAGGGCCCCCTGATAGAATTATACTCAAACCCTAAAAGTGACTCCAGAGTATAAAATATAAAGATGTGCAAAGTGTCACTCCTTTTCACCTGTCTTAAGAGTCTAAACTGGACAACAAGGGTTGCACTTTGGGCAAAGGCTTTCTCACAAGGAGGAAGTTGAAAGATACATACTGTACCTTATAGCTTTGCCAGCTGAGAGACCCTACCTATGGATACTGGGTTGTTCATGAAATGGCAGCTCAATTTGAGGCCCAGCTCTACCATGCTGAGATACAGTAGGTAATGTGGTCCATTTTCTGAAAAATCTGTCTGTTTTATGTGGGATTTGTAAGAATATTAAGGTGTTTCCTGATCTTTACAGGCAAATGTTGATATGCTGAACTGATGATCCTGGAGTTTACCTGAAACAATAAAACAAACTTATCCAACTTATCCTAATTATCTTGGGAGTTTAATAATTAAGAATACAATAGGTGTGAATGCAAAGCACCTGTTGTCACTGTCTTGTCTACCTGTTTGGCCATTTGACTGTCTGTCTGTCTGTCTGCCAGCTTGGGTCCCTAAGGAACGATTTCATGGAAAATGTTTGTTAAATTTCAGTTTTACGGAATATCTCAAATAGAGCACACTGTACACATTTCTGCTGATTCAGGGCTACATTTGAAAAAGATCTGTATACTAGCCTTGCTACCTGTTAAAGACAGTTAATAGAATCATTTAAAAATGTTTGCTATCTCTTATGCTGCATGTACCTTTAACATCTTTCTTCGATGTTCCCGAATGCCTGAACCTCATACCTTCAGTGCATTTCCTCAGTGTCCTCGAATGTAGTGTTGCTTCCTCTCCTGGATGCGTTCACATAAAGCCTACCTCTCAAACTTTAATTTATTTTCTAGTCCTCTTTCTCACCTCCTGTCTGCTTTTACAGAGTACATCCTATCTTTGAAGGCAACTCTCAGCATTCCACCTGTTCTGTTTCTGTTCCTGTATGTTTAACACTTGCACTTCTTCCTTTGATTGCATCATCAAAACCAAACTGACTAATCACACCAAAGCTATACTCACCAGTCATATTGCTGCAAGGGACAGGACACGCACAGACCTTAGCGTTTTATTATATAACTAGGGGGTTTCCCCCTGCACGGTTCGCTCGCCAGCCACTTTGTGTCTCTGCCGCTCGTGTTATGGAGAGATGGGCTAAACACACCCCAAGGAGACGTGGTTGCTCCTCCAAAACCCCCTCTTAATCGGTGATACAATGGGAAACAAATAGTTTTTTTTTTTTTTTTTTTTTTTTTTTTTACTTCCTCTTTGCTTGCTGCTGCTGCCATGCTGTGTGATATGCGTCTTGTGTGGCACTTCAAACATTTAAAAGCCTGTACAGCAGCTGTCCTACTGCTTGTGTTTTATTCCCTGCCCCAGGCATAGTTACATTTTTTGGCTCAAAGTCCTGTCTCGTTAGACGTGAGTTCTTGATATTTTTTAGTTTACAATTTAAAAACGGAATAGGAATCTGAAAATCTAAAAACATCACATGAAAGTTCGATAAATTCTGAAAATAATGATACCAAACATATATATGTAGGTTTTTGTTGCACTTTTAGGCTTAGGATTATATATATACTGTATATATTCATGGTATTCGTAGTCTGAATCACAATCTGATTGTATGGGTGGTTACCTACCAGGAAACGCTTGTGGTTGGTCTGCCAATCGGAAAACATCCACAATGGTGCCTTCTTTCAGTTGCAAGAAGCAGATCATACAACGGTTGAATAGTTTACTGCCAAATAATGCAAAGAGTACGCGACACGCGTTTCGCCCTAATTCTGGGCTCATCAGGCGTACACACTCGCTGCACACCCTCTCGGGGATTGAACCTCGGACGGACGTCAGCGTCAGAGGCAAAGCCTATATATTGTGGTCCATGGCCGGCTTTTCATCCCAGCCAATACCCCCAGACCGCCAGTTGGAGCTCTCCCTGCAGCATGGAGGTGCCCCAGATACCAGCAGGGAACCATGGACAATGGTTTTTTCCCCCTACAGCCCTGCTGGATACCACAGGGGCCAACAGAGGACTCTGCAGGGAGGCCCAGAGAGTCATATTTGCCCTACGCCCCGGAAGTACGTCCAAGTCACATGGACAAGTGGAATGACATACTTCCAGGGTGAAGAAAATGACTTTTTTATCTGACCCGGAAATGATAGGAGTTCACATGGACTTGGGATTGGAAACACTTCCGGGTCAGGGACTATAAAAGGACGATGGGAAATCCCAGACGTCGAGCTGAGCTGGGTGGAAGGGTGGCAACGCGTCTGGGAGTGGAGGATTGGTTTATTGAGAATTATCGTACTGTTTAATGAGTATTGTGGAGAGGAGGGCGCTTTGTGCACTGTGCATTATTAATAAAGTCAACATTTGGACTTTTACCTGGTGTCTGACGTCATAGTCAAGGGTTCAAGGGAGCGATAGCGCCCCCTATCTGTCACTATATATATATATATATATATATATATATATATATATATATAATATATATATATATATATATAAAGTATGCATGTAGAGTAGATAGAAATGTTAACGTTTATCCTTCTGTCACATGATTACTTGTGAACTAATGGTGCTAGACCCTTGATCGTGGCCTTAATCAAAAGCATATGACCAGATATCTTCCAGAAATTCAAAAACTTTTAGGTAGTGGCATCTGGTGGGTAGAAAAGTTTATTGTAATTAAAGTATGGTTCCTGTGAGTCCATCTATTGATAATCCCGCAGGACACGATACATACACAGAATTCATAATGAAGCGTGAGATCTTATGTTTGTAAATAATGAGAAAGTTTAAGTTTGCTTACTGTATATCTAGTCTTTTGTGGCATTTTATTTAATTAGGACCATAGGTCCGTGTAGTTCACTAGTTTATCTTAAAAACAGAGAAGTATTCTGTGTCATCATAACTATTAAATAATTTACTTTGTTTACTTAATTTCCAATTTACCTTGAGAAAAGTTAATTGTGTGGTATGTATTTATGTCTTTGGTTTTGAAAAAAAAAAGTAAAAGACTTTTCAAAATTTGAAAACCGTTAACTAAGTCCTGAATGCAGATAAAGGTTATGCCATGTGTAAAATTTCTAACTTGTTTTACAGTGGCTGAATAATAATTAGAGTGAAAATAATTATAGTAAAAGCTATTCATTAAATACATTTTTAAAACTCGGGGACAGTCCAAAAAACAGCTAAAAAATAAATTTACAAAAATATAGCAAAAAATAAGAATTCAAAGCAGTTTATGCATTGTTTAAAGTTTGTTTTAAATGCTCCTCTGTCTTTAAATTCTCTTAACAGCACTGCACTGTTTCTTTCATGGTGGCCCTAACAACCTGTTCCTTTCAGGACCCCCACTACTACGACACTCTCAATCCTAACCCCTCCCAGGTGTTGATGTCGCCCCCTCTCTGTTCTTTGCACAAATTTGCTCAAGTGTAAGCCAGGTCAGATGTCTCGATGCCCAGGGGGCTTGAAGATGTCTGCTCCTAAAGGTCTATGAGGAGTCTTTGGTCGCCTTAGCATTCAGTGCACCTACCTCTGTCACGTTCTACTGGTTCATCCTTATTTGCTCATTAATATTTCATCAGCTTTAACTATTCCGTCTTAGTGTTTCACCCTAGGCAGTCTTTGCCCTTATCACATCTTCTGCTCAGCGTGGCCTCACCTGCACAACCTGTTTTCACCATTCTATCTGTACGGATCTTCAATGCTCTCCATTGTATTCCTTGGCGGATGGTACGTACAGTACTATAATTCTGAGATGCTTATGTGAAGAGGATTGTGTTTACTCCCTGCGTTGAGCAGGGCTGTCCCACAGGGTGCTTCAGTTTTATTGCACGAGAAGCACGTATGTGTCTGCAGCTGAACTGTTTCCTTAAAGTGGCCTCACATTTCTCTATCTGTATATGACAATGGAAGCAAACATTCTTATCATCTTTACATTTTGTAAAAATTAGTTCTGGGCTGAAATTCAGTTTATGACAAATGGCTAATTATTTAACATCATGTCACAGTCCATTTTCAGACCTACTTAATCTAAAACAGGGTTACAAGGATGCCTCAGCCTGTTCTACCAACATTTGGCACGAGGCAGTACCCAATCCTGGAGATGTCCTCAGTAAATAGCAGGATCACTCATTCGGACCCATTTGGAATTAGCAACTAACCTAACATACATACCATTAGATATGTGGGAGAAAAACAGGACTACCGGATGGAAAATCCCACAAGCACACAGTGAGAACATAGAGGCTCAACATAGAAAACAACTGGGCATGCTGTTCTAACCCAAGTGGTAGGGCTAGCAATTGCAGCACCATGTCATTCACTAATTATTGAATTCATTTCAATGTAACTTATTTTTAATCGAGTGCTTTTCGCAGACTGCTAGCTACTAGTTACTGCAAGAACCATAGCACCACCAAAATAATCAGATAAAATAAAAGAACAAAAATATAAAATGACATGAGCATGGTGCTGCATTGGTGAGTGCATGTGCTTTATAGCTCCAGAGTTACAGGTTCAAGGGTCAGCCCAGTCACTGTAAAGAGTACCACTCTGTATTCTGTGGTATCCCTGTTACAATCTCAGAGATATGCAGCTGAGAGGTTTCTGTGAATTTGTCCAAAATGAGTGAGCTCTATAATGGATGGATGATAAGAGCAGTGCATATTGGGAGAAGATAAACCACTGGTGGCATGCTGCCCTTATTAGGTGTTGAAAAATCAAATTCCAGTAGATCTTAGCTAACTATCCAGCCAGCTCAATCAGTTCTTCACTCACATGATGGTGGTGCCATTAAAGAAATGTTATTCTGCAGAGTGCCGGCCTGGCAATGGTGGTGTCCTCCATGCTATCTGCTGTGGAAAATGAGGACACACTTTTATGAAGCTGCAAGAAAATAGTTATCCTACAGTCCATCACTTACCCAAGGTGTACAAGATAAACAGGATCATTACTAGACATGGCTGATTTAAT
Organism: Polypterus bichir lapradei; assembly: GCA_026402145.1. Lineage (NCBI taxonomy): Eukaryota > Metazoa > Chordata > Cladistia > Polypteriformes > Polypteridae > Polypterus > Polypterus bichir. The sequence continues at coordinate 3,759,678 of JANRMT010062792.1, read as the reverse complement.
TGTACTTTTCTTCTAACATTTCCCTGGAGCCTCTGGGGTCTAAATTAAAGAAGATATGATGGGTTATGTTGCTTGTGTCTCCAGAGATGACATATGTGACGTGAACAGTGACCAGAAACCTGGCATCTCCCTCTAGCCTGCCTACCTGTCTCCCTAACAAAGGGTCCCCAGGACTTTCACTCCATGTCTCTAAATGGTAAGAGCTCCTTCAGTCCGCACAACTACCTGTGCAGTCATCATTGCAAACAATGTGTTTTTCTCTCCTCTTTATATTTTCTTTGTGCCATTTAAGTCTTAGAAAAGCTGCAGACAGCTGACATTCAATAAGTGTATTTAACATCCTGGGAGCTGCTCCTATTCAGGATCCCATGCCAACTTTGCTTAGTAAAAAAAAGTAAATTTTATAGAAAAACAATATAACAATGTGAAGAACGGAGTCGCAATGGTTAGCTCTAGTGCCCTGGGTTCACTTCTCATCTGGTCGCAGCCTGTGTAGAGTTTACATGCATTTATAATGTCTAAGAGAGCTTTCCCCAAACATTTGGGTTACCCCAGACACCTTCCTTTTAACTTAACTGGTGACTCTATATATGGATACACGGTAAGTAAGTAAGTGAGTGAATGAGTGACTGAGTGTGCTTGTGCGTGAGCCCTGTGCTGGACTAGCATGGTGTTCAGAGTGACTGTAAAGCTGGAAACGACTAAAGAGCTGGGCCTTCTCCCTTATTTTGCCCAGTAATTGCATGTATCTCTGTTTTCTGGTTTAATATCCATCCCAAAACACATAGTGGTGGGTGCAATAATGGAACTTCCTAGTTTTTGTATACTGTTTGACTATTTCTGTTGTTCAAGGTCCCTTACATCTTGGGAGGACCACTGGAGTACTCTCTCAGGTTTTGAGTGTCTACGCCAGACCTGCTTATTCCCGAGGGAGAATTATCTATCTGTTGTATGCAGGGTGGGAGCCACCAACTATGGGTTGCATTCCCTTTTAAGGTGTTCCTGTGCTTGATTGTTCAGCACTATTTTTGGGTTCATTCACAAGTGGCAGGTTCTGATTTGGACTTCACCCAGATTTCTTTGCGACTTCTACAAATCAGTCCCTACTTATTCAATTGGAGACTTCCATGGACTACCAATTTTGGCTCCATGACTACTGATGGTCTCTCTTTATATGTGTGTTAGGTTGAATTAACAGCCTTGCCACCGATATTCCACTTTAAGGTGACTCTCTTAGTGCCAGGCACCATGTGAATAAATGCTGACTGCTGGACTGGCTTTCCTGTCTGCTTTGTAGAAAACACAGAGATGGTGTTCAACTCAGATAGTTGTCATCATGCTGACCTTGACCTCTCAAATCACTTGTTTGTGAACATGCATTGCCAGTTTGATCTGTGCTGCTGTAGAGCACTTAGATTAGAATCTGCAGAGGGTGACACATTCATAGCAGCATTGTGATTTCCGCACTGGGTGCAGTAATGGCAAAAAGGACATTGTTTAGCCTCAGCACTGCTGTGAATTCTAAATCTCCTGAATGTATTTGTTTCATCTCACAGAGCTGAGGGTGGAACACTGGCTGTTGGTCCTAGCAGTGGTGGTGTAAACTGTTAACTTTTAACAAAGAAATAAGGAGTATCCCATTTTAGTGTGAGTTGCAATGGCAGTGATAAAGAAAAGCAACCTCAGGCAACATTAGGGATTTACGTGTGTTCAAGGAAATGGATGGACGGAAGGGACAATTTTAAAATGTCGGTAATAAACGTAATCCTTGAATGGTAGTGGTCACTAAGTCATGCACTGTGAACTGTTTAACTGTCATTGATAACATGGCCTTTCCATCTCTAAATACAACAAAGAAGAGCAGTGTGAGCTTTTTGTGAGCTAAAGGTGTATGGACATTCAGCAAAATAAGGAAATGTTTTCCCTCAGCAAAATATCTACGTCCTTTTAATTTATGAAAAAATGGCTAAATTATCTGATAAATATTAGCAATTTGATCTCATGTTCCTCTTTCCTTTCCAAATTCAGCTTCTATAGCGGTACTTTCTGTTTTTTTGAGTATAGCTACACTTTCACTGTATGGACCTGCAGACTTAAAGATAAAACTGAGACTGGAGCTGGGATGGTCAGTTCAGATCAACGCTCTCACTCATTATTACAACTTTTTAATTTAACTCCGCATCATGGGGGGGAACTGACAACCAACCTAGGACCATCAAGCAGTGTGTAAGAGCCAAACCAGAATGATACACAAGTCCTTCAAAAGGTGCACTCGTTCATGTATTTGCTCCAGGCCATTTTTGAACTTCCAAATTGAATGAAATCTTCAGATATGGGAGGAAAGCACAAATGCTTCCAGAGAACCAACAAAAACTGAATGAGACCCTACACAGATTGTAACCACCAGTCACGGATAGGAACCCAGGCCTCTGAGGCTGTGAGGCAGAAAGGCTGAAAATTCAGGGAGGTCACCAATCAATCTAATAGGTATGTGTTTGGGGTGCAAGATGAAATTGGTGACAAATCCATGCAGATAAATTACTATGGAAAGCATCCTCCTTGGCATCCAGTAATAAATACAGTAGATCAGTTGGAACCCTGGGTTCAATACATATGCATGTGTATATATGCAATAATTCAGTATATCAAAAAAATTAAGCCAGTATTATAGGAGTAAGGAAACTATTGGGCAGCAGTGTTGTTTATCACTCCATCACTTAGAATAGCCATGTTAAGGAGAAGGCGGTTTTCTCACAAATTGATTCTTCTTCCTGTTTTTACTGTTGTTCTTAACCTGGGTTAAGTATGTTATGTGGCTAAAGGATGCTGGTTCACCAATAAATATGAAAATAAATCAAAAAGCATCAGCAGCACTGCCTTAACTTTTACCATATGTACTGTCGGCAGCAGCGGACAAGGCTGGTACCGCTGGCAATAAGGCCTCTCCACTCTGCAGATAAGGCAAAGAATATCAGTGTGCTGATATCATTTTTTGTGGGCTAAAGGTGTATCAAGAGTACCAACCCATCATTGACTTACTCCAAAATAAAGAAATGTTTTACCCAGGCAAAGTGTCTATGAACATGTTGAAAAATTCAAAAATGGCTGAGTGGGTGTCACTGATGAAGAACAATCAGGCTGCTCATTCACATACGCTGTTGCTGACAGTGCTGAATGTACCTGTGCTCTGGCTAACAGGCATGTGTTAGTGACCCAGGAGACTAGGTTGGAAACATAAACAGTATTCTATGTGTATTAATTTTTATAAATACATTGCACATACTATCTGAGCTACTCTCGTATTTTCCTACCCCAGTAAGACCAGTCTACAATGTGACCTTGTCTATCTGAAGCTTGGCCTCTGGTCTTGATAACATACTTCAGGATTACTGGAATTGTGAGATAGACTGAGTCAAATATCAGAGAGTGTTTTGAGTCAAAATTAAGTTTAGTATCAGAAGTTTGGCCGGCTAATTACTCAAAAGCCTCCTTTGAAGTGAAGCATGGGAGAGTAATCCACGAAATGAGTTAAAGTATAGGCAACAAAGCTCAAGTCCTTTTATAGTATGTGACAGATGGCTATAGTTTTAAAAACAACAAAAAAAAACACTAATGCATGATAAGAACTAAAGAGAAAAATGGGGTGATTAGAAATGGACACAGCTAAGTGGAGATCAGTCAAGGATTCACTTGTGACACATAATGTTAACCATGGTGCTAATATATTGTCATGCATGGGTATCTTAGGATCACCTTCCTGACTTTGCTATGTTGTGTGGTACCATTCCAGGGTGAGAGGCAGCGCAGTTACTAACTGTATCATCTCTTCCTCTCCCTACAGTGCTGGAAATATGCCTAATGGATGGACAACCTTAAAGCCCCCAGAGTCCCCTTCTGGTTGGGACACTATAAAGCCAGGACTCTGCAGAGGAGATATAGTCACACTTCAAGGGGAAACCTCTGTATGTGTGAGCCCCCTGAGACTGCCCTGTTTAAAGCAGCTGTTTATAAAGAAGAGTCAAGATGGCTAAGAAAGCAGTTGAGTAGCTTCCTTTGATGTGCCCCCGAGCACTTGTTTTTGTCCTGTGTTTTGGACACATATCACATTTAACAGGGTGTCCCAGTGGGCACACCAACTATTCTTTAAGACTCTAGTCATCCTTCCATCGTTTACAGTATTTTCTTCAGTAGTCTGAGCCATATGATCTCCAACAGCCAATGACGATATGAGGAAAGGTCTGTACCAAGGTGCTACGCCTGTGCAAACTGAAGTACTAGAGGCTAGCAGAACCTGGGACGGCCATGCAATGGACATGAAGCTTCACCCCTGTCCAGAGGATCCTTAGTGATGTTTTGGAGTCACATGTGCCAAGGCTGTTAATTGAGAAGTGCACTGATTTTAATAAAAAAGACAGAAAAAATGAAAAAAAGTAATAATATAGCAGAGTAAGAAGCAGAAGTGTTTTTCTGAGCCCACACACTGCTAGAATTTATAATGACTATAATGAAAAAAAGAGCAGTGCACAGCCAAGTCTGTCTCGCTTCTACTCTCCTTTAGGATTTAATTACATAACTTGACATGTCTTCAGGGAACAGACAAGCGCTCTGTATATATAACTCATAATTATGTAGAAACAGCTCCATTGTACAAGTGTATACAAACATGTGAAACTCCATTGGCAAATTGCTGAGGCTGGAGATGACTGATCTTCTCTTCACAGACCTGTGCAGAACTGACCAGATCACAAAAGCTCCATTTTCTACTGAGGCTGGCTGCTTAAAAGACACTGTTTGCCTCCTAGCTCCTGTTCTTCTGGTGGATGAATCAGCATGAATGTTAATGACATGTTACTCAAATCTGTCGTACTGAAATGTGCAAAAATGCAGCACTGGTGCTCATGGCCTCTCACGCCTCTCTCACGCCATTCCTAGCAGACAGTTTGGCAAGCCCGGAGTACTGATGTCTGAAGGCATCAATGAAAAACAATGGACTGGAAGGGGTTTTTTCTTTCAGTCTTTTTAAAGGTGGTCCTTGCTCATATTTTAACCTATTTATGCCCTGCTATCTTGTCACTTTCCTATCAGTTCTTCCCTGGGCAGGACCTGAAAATGGATGACAGAAATCTCAGCCCTCAAGATGTTCCCCATTCCACCTGTCAGTGTGCCTGAGTGTCTGTCCTTCACTTTGTATGTCTGTCTGTCTATCCACCTTTTTGATCCTTGATCCCCCTGTCATTTGTCTCTACTTATCTGTTCTCTTGTCTGTATATCTCTTTGTCTTTCTCTCTGTCTACTTGTCCTGCCTGCCATTTTTGAATCTGGGTACCTGCCTTAATGTTTCTTTTACCTGCCAAGTGACTTCCAGCTCTTCCAACTCTGGTATCTGCTTGTACACCTGACTGCTTTTCTCTGTGTTTGTCATTTGTGTATGCACCCATATACTTACCCATCCAAACACCTTTGCAGCTGTCCACCTTTCTGTCTTTTGTACCATTTTTAAGTTTGACTGTGCCTATCTGTAAGTCCATTCACAAATGTAGATGTCCATTAAGTTGTCACATTGTCTGTCAGCTTGCCTATTTTTCTGTTTGAAAAAAATGGAAAAATGTGAACTTTCTCTTTCTCCATATGTGTACCATCTCTCACTGCTTGTCTGTATACCTGTCTGCCCATTGCTTTGCCTCTTCCTAACCATCCATCCGTCCGTCCATCCATCCATTTGTCTGCCCTCCAGTTTTGAGCTTTGTCTGTTGATCAGATCTTCTTGTTCTCTTGCCTGAGTAGCTTAAATATGGTTCTATGTCTTTCCATCTTTTGATATCCCTAATTGTTCATCAATCTGTTTCTCTGTGCATCATTGCACATGTCTCTTTTTCTATCAGTCTGCACTTCCACAAATAATTAGAAGCTCTTGCGTTTTCTACTTATTTTCAAATTTGTTTTAATTCACTGTGCAAAGCAGCTTTTGTGGTATATTCTATGAATAGCACAATATTAAACAACATATGAAACCTGTATTGAGCTGTCCTGTCTTTCTATTGGTCAGTGAACCTGTCCATCTCCTTCCTATCCACTCACAACTCTGCCCACCCCTGCTGGCCTGTACTCTGTTCTCCAGGTCTCTCTGTCTGTGCACGTATCTTCTAGTCCACACTGTTGTCTTTGGAAATGTCTGTCTTCTCTCCTTTGTTTGCCCATCAGTCCTTCTTATTCTCTGTCCACAGCTAATGCAGTCCCTCTGTTTGTCTGTGCACCTCTCAGCATGTCTCCTTTCTGTCCACCTATCTGTTTGTTCTTCTTCTGAGTTACATGCAGTTAAATGCTCTTTTATCCCTTACCACTCATAATGCCATCTTGTTCTGCTGCACACCCATTTCCAAACCCATTTCATTCACTTACTTCCTAGATGGTGTGTTAAGGTCATTCCAACACACCCTCACTTGACCAATTTAGAGTTGCTGATTCACTTAATATGCAGATGAGAGGTTGAGAGAGGAGCTGAAGGTAACAGGCATATGCCCATGAGGAGAACAGGCAAACGCCACACAGTTGGTTAGCAGGCTTTCATTTTAATTAGTCTGGGAGATCTGAGGCATTGGAGCCCACTTACCCACAAGTAATATCACCACTAACGATGATGACCATAATAATAAAATAATTAACAAAGCAGCTTTAGCAGTTGTAAAAGTTCTTGATAGTTCAATTATCATTCATTCACCCATTATTCACTTAATGCAGTAAGGGGTCACAGGGTTCAGAACCTATCCCAGCAGCATTTCAGTTCGCAAAAAAAAGTCACTACAAGCAAAACCTGTGCCATTAGCACATATATTTTCATCTCACTTGCAGCCTTCTTCTCCATGTGCAAAAGCATGGAACAGTTAATTATGTTACACAGCATGGAGAAAAGGGTAGGGCTGGAGAGCAAACACCTTCAGCCACTTCAATGCTGCTGAAATGCATTAGCCTGGGTACAGTATGTGGCCACCAGCGATCGGCTTCCATTGGTGGGGAAAGTGAGCCCGGGTGGTGTTAACCATGGTGTACCTGCCCCTAAATGAATAGTGCAACTGATTGTGCAAGCAGCCACTGCAATTCTATTTTGTGGAGCTGCTTGGAAGGAGCAATGAAATTTCAAGGTGGTGCTGGAGAGTTTTTGGATAAAAATTATGCCTTAGTTAGCAATATTTCTTATTCTTCATGCCAGAACAACTTGAAAAAAGCACAAAGTCTTGTTTTAGTGAGTTTTGTGTCTCACAGTTTAGGGAAATTTCACGAAACTGCATGCAAAATTAAGTTCTGCTATTTTGCTCATAACTTATGAGAACCATCCCTGGACAGGACACCATTCTATCCCAGCAATATAATTATCGCACATTCAAAATACAACCTGCAGTTAACGATAAACCTAATAGAAATCAACATGGAAACAAAAGATAAATTTATGGCTGACAAAGACTGAAAGTAAAGTAACAGTTTAAGAAGTATGCGTCTGGGAAGACTGTTTGTGTCTTATTAAATCTGATGTTGACTGTGGAGGTTTATCCAGAGAAGCCACGGTCGTCAAGACTCCAGGTTAAGATGACAAATTTGCCTTCACCAGAATGTTGAAAGATGCTTGTAGACATGGAGCAGCGAGGAGAGCCTGAAATACCTCTAGAGGTTTTTGCTCATCTAGTTTTCATTTCTTGTCCCTCAACCTTTCCAGATTAGGCCTGGACATCAGTTGATGACTGATTTTATTCAACTCCAAAAGAACTGACACGTTAAAGACCAAAACCTTCTGCTAATATAACCTACTTTATTAAACGTGTCCTGCATGAGACAGGCTTAAGACCTGAGAAGTTTAATCTGTGAAGGAAAACAGTTATCAGTGAATTCTTTATTTTATACGGGGCCTTTCACAGAGAGCAGTGTCACAGAACATAAAGAAATACAATACATACTAACAAAAGTGAAGACGTTTGTGAGGTTTCACAGCTGGTGACTAGTGATGAGCGAGCATGCTCGGCCGAACATGTGTTCGGCTCGAGCATCGCTATGCTCAGAGCATGGTGCTACTCGAACGAGCACCACATGTGCTCGTGCGCCATGCTCGAGTCTCCGCCCCAAACGTTTCGCGGGTTGGAGACAGCCAATCAAGGGGCAGGTAAGTACTGCCCTCACTGTAATGCCAGTAGCCATGTGACTCTATACTTTCATTTGTATTGAATGAGTATGAATTGTCAGGTTAGGTGGATTGGCGATTCTAAATTGGCCCTAGTGTGTACTTGTTGTGTTTGTGTGTGTCCTGCGGTGGGTTGGCACCCTGCCCAGGATTGGATTCCTGCCTTGTGCCCTGTGTTGGCTGGGATTGGCTCCAGCAGACCCCTGTGACCCTGTGTTCAGATTCAGCGGGTTGGAAAATGGATGGATGGATGAATTGTGGAATTGCAACTGCAAATTTAGAGCACACGGAAGGGTGAGGATCAAATTCGCTCTCTCCTGTCGCTCTAAATGTAAATGCTGATGAGATATGAAACGTAACCAGTAGTCAATGTGCACGCTGGCTGCCAATCGAATAGTGAATAAGCTGCTCTTTTGGGTTCTTATATTTGTAAATCTGACGTACTCTAAAGGAGTCAGTGCCTCACCAGCCATGAACCTCACCGCACGTCACTGATCAGGAGGACAATCATGGAATGCGAATGACCAGGAGCAGCACTAAGTGTCCGGACTTTTAAAACATTAAAAATGGGCTTTCAGAGAACACATCGAACATGTCTATGATGCTCTCCGGCGACTGGCACCCCTAGGACTGCCCAGTCCTCTCTTTTTCTCAAGTTACTCAACTTGTTCTTGTCGCAAGTACATACCTCTCCGCTTGTTAAATGTTGTCTTCCACCTGACAGACCTGCACGACTCCGATTAACATGGGTGGTGTTTCTGTCGCTTTCTGACCTTTTCCAATGGACCAGGCACCCTCCCCTCTTCAGAGCAGGGGGTGCCTGGTTGTCTCCCATTGACTTACATTATACTGGGGTGCTCGGTAGAGCACATGAACATCGCGATGTGTTTGGACCGAACACCCACTCATCACTACTGGTGACATTTGTTGGGTGCTTTTTTTAACTTTTATTTTTATTTCTCACAGTATGCATGCTGATGCACTGCTTTTGCGACTCTGCACAATGCGTTGTTGTTGTGTGTGACACTGCAGCAAAAACTGTTTAAAAGGGGCTGATCTACAGCATGGAATGTGTCAGCTTTTTTCTTTAACTGCTAGACGCCATCTTTCTGAAGTTTATTTGCTGTGTGTTTTCCAGATAGTCACTGTTATCTTATTTGTTCTTTCCTTCCTCTGATTATGATTTTTTTTTTTTTTTACACTCAGTGTCCACTCCTAGTATGAGGGCCACATCTGGCTTCACAGGTCTGAGTACAGTTTCTTGTTCAAGGGCTATTTAGTTGGAGGAATTGCAAGGCTGACCACCCCAACACTATATTTTTCTTTCCATCACAATATGTGAGTATTTTGTGGAGGACATCAGCTCTCACTTTATTTCTTATCTTACTCTGTTGCACAAACATGCAAGCTTACAGATGGATCATACAATCCAGTGCTCATTTTGGTCTCAACTTCACAGTGTAATTGAGATGATCGAGTATCCAATTAAGAACAGGATGTCATCTTTTCTGAAGTGTAAAGCAGAAGTAACCCATCTGTCATGTGTCCTGTCTCCAGAAACTGAAGAGACACTTGTATTTGCTCCATGCCTGCACAGAGGTGTTAATGGATAAGCTGCATCAGGGCTATCTGCAAACATGATAAGAGTGGCTAAGAGTTTAAAGGCTCTAAGCTGTCTGGTAAAACCTTGCACGTTTGAATACCTTTGGAGAATTGGCTTGTTGCACAGGGTACAAGTAGTGAGACTGAAAATAGCAGCGTCTGACTCTGGGGGCTACTGAGTCAGCCACTGGGAATGGTGCTCTCTGCTTCCTGCTGATTTGCTCTGGGACATTTCCCAGGGTCTTCACATCTACTTGCTTTGTAGGTGGATCATTTTGCCATTATATAGTTAGTTGTCAATATATTTATTGAGATATAACAGTGACATGTAAGGGAAACTGAGTTCAGGAAGCAATTTCAGATAAAGCATTTGAGACGCAAAGACTAAATAATTTGTTTTTGGTAACTGACTACCATCATGAAAGTTTAATATTTTGTAAAAATAATTCAAGTTGATGCATCAGCATTACCATATTATTGTGGTCAAAGTGAAATAGTTGTGTGCCCCAAGGACAAAAAAACTGTAGACAAGGTAACTTTAGAGGAACTAAATTATCAAGTAGGTAGGAGACAATTTAATGTTATGGTTTTACGGTTTCTGTATTCCTGTTTTGAACTTTAATGTTCTCTTTGTTTTGAATCTTTGCTATTGTTTCTGCGCTAGTATTTTATGTCATGGGTGCCACCATTAGAAGGCTTTTGTTGTTTTCAGTGATCCGCTGTTTCTCATCAATGAGAACTAGAAGTTGCAACTTGTGATGTGAGAAGCAAACCAATATATAAAACAATGGCACTCTCATGATGGTCTCCAGATTAGTGGATAACTGAAAACGTTTGGAACGTTTCAAATTTTCTGTACCCCTTATTTTAGACATCAAGTTTGTATTCGAATATTGCAAGATTACTGGTCTTTTTGGTAATGACCCTTGCTTTGTATTTTCACCCTTTTGGGCTTTTGAATTGTTCTTGGCACCCTGACATTTTTAAATCATGCCAGGACACTCAGAGGCTATAGAGAGAGACTGGCAAATGTTCAGTGCCAATAACTGTAACAAAAAGCAAAGCTCAAGATTAAAGAAAAAGAAAAAACACAAACTCCTAACTATAGCTAGTACCCCTTTACTAAATACCATCTTTGAAGAATATTTGTTTTGTTTTTTATCCAAAGGCCTGAATGTCTAATGCTGCAAGCCACCATCTTACCGAGCTTGTAAAAAGTATTCACTCCCTTGTGGGAAAATGGCAGTGTCCAGATGTTCAAAGTTGATAGAGACCTGTGCACAGAGACTCAAGGCTGTCATGGCTGCCAGAGGTGCATCTTCTAAATACTGACTTGAAGAGGCTGAAAGTGTATTATTTTCTGTTTTATATTTTTTATTTATTTAAAGCAAATTGGAGAGATGTTTCCACGTTGGCATTAAAGAGTCTTTTCTGTTGATCACTGTCAAAAAAGCCAAATTAAATCCACTCCGATTCAATGTTGCATAATAATACAATGTGAACACTTCCAAGGGTGTGAATACATTTATAGGTGCTGTTTGTAGTCTTGGTGTGATGACGTCACGTCAAATCATGTGATCAGCATCGTTTGTCATTGCCAACAACACCATGGCTGTTGCTATTAGAAACAGTCACAAAGCATGTTTGCAGTACCTATGAGTTTTTTAATCTTTATTATTTTACAGCAGCTACTTTAGGATGGAGTGTCTGAACTGAATTCTGAAGGTAAATGAGTCCTTTATTGAATTATGATGTATGTATGTGAAGTGCCACTTTTGGTGCCGTAGATGCATATATGAATTCAGTTGGTAATCCAATCTCACTGTCATTTTAATTTTATTTTTGTTTGTTTTTGCTGTTTTGCATATTGGATTTTGGTTGGTTGGGGGTGTGACCTTATATATGTGACATCCTGATGACCATCTTATTTAATACTATGTCATGTGCTCCATCATTGTCTGAAATGTGCTTCAAAGGGAGGAACTTTCTAGTCTGAGAAAACTCGATTGTCTGACAGTGTCTTTTTGAGAGGTTGGCTTAACTTGTCTTGTTTATTGCATTCAAGCTTGTCTAGATTATATTGGCTTGGTTGTTGATTTCTTAGTACTTTGATGAGTCGACCCACACTTTATACAGAATATTGTGTTCATAAGAAATATTTTTGAATTCTATGAAATCACTTCAATTTAAAAAAAAAAAAATTTGACTTGAGCCTCCTGACTCCCTTGTACAAGAAACCCCGCTACAATGTGATATACTGTTCCACTTGTCTTAATGTCTTGTTACACAAGACATTGAATTTTTTAGGGCTCACCTCCTATTTTGGGGCTTCTAAAACATGAAAAATCTTCCTTTTTAGGTTTTGGGACATATTTTGTTCAGGAAATTACACCCTTATGATAAAGATGCTAAGATTTGCACTGGGTGTGATAAGGATGGATAGGATTAGAAATGAGTACATTAGACGGTCAGCTCAAGTTGGATGGTTGGGAGACAAAGTCAGAGAGGCGAGATTGCGTTGGTTTGGACATGTGCAGAGGAGAGATGCTGAGTTGAGAATGATGTTAAGAATAGATCTGCCAGGGAAGAGGAAAAGAGAAAGGTCTAAGAGAAGGTTTATGGATGTGGTGAGAGAGGACATGCAGGTGATGGGTGTAACAGAACGAGATGCAGAGAACAGAAAGCTATGGAAGAAGATGATCCACTGTGGCAACACCTAACGGGAGCAGCCGAAAGAAGAAGAAGAAGATGATAAAGGGTACACCAATAGGTGTCTTCAGCAAAAATGATCACAAGGATTTGAAGTTGTGCAAGACACATCAACTGACCCCAGAGGTTCATCCCCTTATGAGGTAAGTAGGGTCAAAGTTACTCCTTTTCATAAAATTGGGGATTGGTAATACATACATTTAGATGGTCATTTTATACTATTTTAAGGTTGTGGATCACAGATATGATCATCTTTTTGATATTTGATCAAAGCCCTGTAAGAGCTACTTCCAGAAGGTTAGAAATGACACATTTCAAACATAAGCATGTGTCATATTGTTTAGACTGGTCAGTCATTACAAATTAATGTTATTTTTGATTTTCTGACCCTTTACTATTAATCTAGCCCTCTATAGACTTCTACCAGAGGGTTTAAAAGGATACATTTATATTAAAATTGAGAATATTTAGACTTTAAAAATTTAAATTGAGACACACATTATAATTTGAGTATATTTTGACACAACTGTTGTTTATTAGGCACTTGTACCTTGTGAAGTAAATCATTACATTTCTTATGAACACCCTGAATTAGGGTGGCTTATGCTAATTCAGACTTTTTCTTCTTGATTTGGCTTTAAGAGACCTCCGCCTCCATCTAGTAACTGTACTGACCTTTTTAATTCTTCTTCTACATGAAGACTAAATTATTTCATGGTGCACAATCCCAGTAATCCAGTAGCCAATGCTCTGAAAGAAACACCAGAAACAACTTTTGAAAGTAAATGGAGTGACAACTAGCTTTGCTTAAGAAAGATCATTGGTATGTCTCATGAGGATGATGCTAACACTGGTAAAATATGGGCAGGTGAAGCAATTCCTTGAAATAGAAGCAAATCAAATATTTTAACAGTAGGTTAACAAAACTAACTTGTGTCAAAACAAAAAAATATATCAATGAATTTTGCTAATGTTATGGAAAGGCTAAAGAAAAAATGTATGGAATTTCACAAGTAACTTTGTTCTTTTCTCTTTTTAATTAATATAGAAAAGGTTTAAGGAATAGAGACAAGTGATGTTGCTAGGTAAGATACAAAAGGGTTGTTGTAAAATGGGCCGAGGTCTGAGAAATTTAAAGCTATTGAATCTTTTTGTCACAACCAAAACATTACTTACAATTCCCAGTCCACGGTCTAAGCCAAGGTTTCATATTACTAGACCTACTTGTTTTTCTTTAAAGTTTTTTTAGTGCTCTGGATCCACAGTTTAGATGCTGACAGCTGTGCGCCACTATCATAGCTAGCAATGGGGTCAGTACCTTCAACGACAAAGGTAGTGCCAATAAGAGGAGTGAAAAACATTTATAACAACAGTACTAATTTGAAAAATGAATAGAACCAGAACTTTCTGTAATGAAATCTTGACAGTAATAAAATTAAAAAACAAGTAATCTAATAAACTTGAAAATTATATAAAAAGAGTCCGAACAAGCTCTAAGAAGTTCTTCACACAAGCAGAGTCAATCTCATGCATTTCACAAGGAATTTAGGTCTTGATTTTAAATAAAAGTGATTGGATGACTCCTTTCAGTTCCAGTACTTTCTCTGTCTATCATCAGCTTCAATAAATTAAAGAGTTAGAAATCACTTAACTTCATCTCATCTTGTTTTCCTGGTGATAATCAGGATGGTCCAGGTTTCTCTTTCCTCAGCAACACTCCTTAGCTCCTTTTGTGAAATGCCTGGCCAGTAATCCTTCCACAAGTGCTGGCCCTGCTCCAGGTCTTCTTGAATTGGGAAGTGCCTAGTACACACCATTGTGGGGGCATCTAGGAGGCATTCTAACTGCATGCCCAAAACACTCCCACTGGCTTCTCTCAATCTATAGTCGAAGGGCTTCTATTCTGATGGGCTTCCATATTGCTGTGCTCCTCACCCTGTTATGGAGAATGTGTCTAGCAACCCTATGGAAAAACACCACGATGGTCTACTAGGAACTTGTACCCATACATGAGGATATGGATTTAGATTAATAAATAATCGGAAAAAAATGTTCTAAAGAGTAAGCTAACACTTCCGCAACGCAGCCTTGTTAAACATCCACATAAACTCTGCTGCTTCCCAATTTTTTAGGTGATGAATCTAATCTGATTATATGGGGTCATCCGGTCAGTAGCTGCTTGCTGGTGAACACTTCCTGAATGAGTGTTGGGTCCATATCTCTGGTCTAGGTGAGGTTTGCTTGGATTTAGAGCCATCATGATGGTTATATTTATTGTCTGGCTCATCCTTGAGTCCAGTTTGCCATGGGTAACCCTGTCAGCAGCAGATATCTTCAGACAATAGAGCTCTAAGGATCATTGAAACGCAGGCCACAATGTCACAGTCCTAAAATCTTTATATCCAACACCATAGTAATTACAATATTGTAAGAATAAAATAATGAACAAAAGATCTATGAATTTTTCACGTTTATGAAAATATGGCAGTACTGCTGTTTATGTCAGGCATTATTCCCATTTTTCAGCTGTAGGAACTCACCAGAGCCAGTTTACACCACAACAGGCAGGGGCTGCAAAGCCTTCATCTTGTTTAAGCACATTTAGGAAACAAAAATGTGTATCACACTTCCATACTGTCAATTTTTTTTTTTTAATTACACTTATTTGTAATTTTTAGCAGCTGTTTTAATCCAAACCAGCCTACCGATCACAATGTTTCAGTTTTTTCCATGTGTATTTCTTGCACTAGAGCTCTGGCACTTTATGTCATTTAAAGGGTTAGTGGTGAGGGTTGAACTAGCAACCTCCACTGAGTAACTTGATTGCTCGATTTGTGCACAATATTGGTCTTTTTATTTACTTTTAATTTCCCTTTTCCTTAATAAGCTTAAATTAATACTTTTCATAGCCCATATTTCATTTGCTCTTGTCAAAGGAGGCTAGGGGTCAGACCCAACTGAGACGCCTAAAAGGACCGGGAGGTCGTCTATAAGTCCCCCGGGCCACGAGGGGGCAACCGTCCTAGATGATGAGGGGACCACGGTGATGGAGCAAGGAGGCTCAAACCCACTGGGGCCCGTGGCCACTGCCAGGGGGTGCGCCGAGCGTCGTGGAACCCGGGGGAATCAACACTTCCACCACACCTGGGAAGGTGGAGGGAAGACCTTCCAGGGATGGCTGGAGTGCTTCCGGGTGCAAGGGCAGCACTTCCGCCACACCAGGAAGTGCTGCCGGAAGAACATCATCAAGCACCTGGAGCACATCCGGGGGGAAATAAAAGGGGCCGCCTTCCTACAGTCAGGGAGCTAGAGTTGGGAGCTGGAGCAGGATGAAGCTCCAGTGACAGGAGGAAGAAAGGCAGCCCACGGACATTTAAAGGCCCATACGTAAGGGTGTTTGGTGCTGGAGCACTGTGTGTGGTGCAGGACTGTTTAATATTTGTAAATATTGTAAATAAACCGTTTGTGGCATTGACATCTGGTGTCTGTCTGTCGGGCTGTCTATCACACTGTTCATTTGCTGATTGTGTTGCAATAGCACAGGTCAGAAAAAAGGGGAGTTTGACTTGAAATTGAGCAACGTAACTATTGTTACATATCAGCAATATCTGGTCTGCGGATGACGCATTAATGAAGGCAAACAAGACATTCTGGAAGCCGACGATGAGGCTTTCTGTGAAAAGAGGCTGCCATACCTACCATGGCAGGTGAAGATAGATTCAGATGTCAGTTATAATACACCCAAGGCAAGCTAATCCAGATCACAACTGACCCAGGATTCTTCACTTTCCGTATCAGTCTGAGCTGGCATCCTGTCGAGATGTTTTCCTCTTCTAATAAGTGTGATGAGATACAGAACCTCCAAGCATTACATGATTTTATGTATTTATGATGGCTGTGTTTGCCAGTAAAAAGAAAATGAACTGTGATTTCATAATTGGCGTGCAGAATGGAGAAATACTTTTTCATGCAAGGCTGATTCAAACAAATAAAAATGATCAAGTTAGTGTCTGGTATTAATTTATTCAGAACGCTATGTAAACTCATGGTTGTGATACTTTCCAAAAATTGACCAAAAAGGAAATCTGAACTTGTAATATAAAAATGATGAGGAGTCCTAATCTTTAAGTTTTTAATTATTTTTGTTTAGAATTTTAGAAGTTCAGAGTTTAATTTTCTTTTGATCAAAAACTTTTTTTTTTTTTCAATTGTCAAAATGGATATCAGAAGTCATAGACCAAAGTTCTAAACCAGCTGCACTGAACTGGGTCATGCCAAATAGATTATCATCTTCAAAATAATCTGAATTTGGGATTTCTCTTGGTTTCCATACTCCCTGATAGTTTGGGTTTTCAGTTAGGGGTGGCTTCCATTTGCCTTTGTAATTTGGATTGTTGATCATGAGACGCTTCCAAAGTTCTCAACCTGGAGCCTTTTCACATTCTGGGTTGGGTATCAGAGAAGCTTCCCACGCTCCATCCATTTCCAAGTCAACAGGTGTTTCTGCATTAGGATCAGAAATATACCCTGCTTCATCAAGCCAAACTTCTGGTTTAATGGCATCATTGTCTTCTATCTTTGCAGGTATATTTTCATCCCAGTCAGCAGGTTTACTTGCATCTGGGTCTGGGATTTTTGGACGCTCATCCCAGTCATCTGGTTTACTGTCATTGGGATCATCAGTTTGCTTGGGTGGGTTTACAGGAAGAACCATGTCTTCAAAAAGACTTCCTGTACTCTTGCTGCTTTGTTCAATAAAGATCTCAAAAGTATTATCCAGATTTAACCCATCCGCTAAAACAAAGATCATATAAGGAAACCCCACTATTCTTCCACTTACAAATTGTTCCTGTGACATCACCTAAAGTGGCACAGCGACAGCAGTTAACAATTGTGGTAATTGGTATTCTTTTTTGTTTTTTTGTGCACACCTATTTTTTCTTTCCTTTATATGCGAGTATAGGTTGCAGATATTATAGAATTCAACTCTTCTAGAATATTTATACTGTAATTAGTTTGCACCATTTTGGGCACTATTTTGAATTTTGCTCTGCCACCATTTTGTGGAGATCTGCATATTTTCAACCACAATTTTGGGTTTTTGATTTTGACTTTATAACAATGTTTGACTCCCTGGTTTGTAAATATTTGCTTATTTTTCTGGCTCATGCCTTTTCTTCTGGTCCTTTTCGCTATCATCTTTGCGGTGTCAGAACATTAATGATTTCATCGGTATATGACACATTAAGTTAAAAGTGTTAAATAATTGATAAAACAAATATAATCATATTAAAATGAGCTAAACACAACACAAATAACTGTTAAGGCCACAATAATAGGGACTTCATGCTAGGAAGTTAATTTGAGAACTAGCATGACCCATCCAACCATTTACCAACCCGCTGAATCCGAACACAGGGACACGGGGGTCTGCTGGAGCCAATCCCAGCCAACACAGGGCGCAAGGCAGGAATCCAATCCACCGCAGACTAGTATGACCAAAAGATGGAATACTTCAAATATGCAGGTCTATTTTTAGTCAAGAACCTACTATGATGTTGTCCCATTTTTTTCTTCAACATGAATGCATTTTTTTGGGTTATGTTTGTGGTTTTTGTTTGAACCCAAATATAGTTTTTATTTTAAGGCTCACAGTTTTTTTTATTAAAGTTATAAATACTTTTCATCTTACTGTGATGCCATTATTGTTTCCTTATGTATGCTGCCCTCTTTTGTTAATTGTGGCCAGGATATTACTGAGCATGGACAGTTGGGAATATGTGGTGTTATGTCGGTTGTGCAATAATATAAATGGCGGCACTGTGCACTTCCTTCTTACCCGAGATTGCTGAGTAATAACAATTCTTCTTATTGGCATTGCTTTGTTAGTGATTTAGACATACAGTTTGTAGATTTCTTGTTACAAATACACAACTACAGTTTCTAATTTCTGTTTAGGGTTACAACATTTGGCTAGGCTTTTGTGTCCATCTCATTTTCTGGTCACTACTACATTTAAAATCTGCCTACTTTTGAAGGCATAACTGAAACAGATGAGGATCAGAAATACCAGGAAGAGAGTCAGTAACAGCCAGAAACACAAAACACCAAAATCTAGTGAAAAATATTTACGGCAAAGGTCTTACGGCACAGTCTTGTTTAAAAATACCTCTATCTCTAAAGTTGCTTTTGGTATGCATTCCAAACTTGGGTGAGGCAATGGGTGCCCCATATTGTTTAGGGGATGTAAAATGATGTTACAGGCCCCAAATCACATGACTAGCATTGTTAGTTTATACCACACTCAATATATTGGTGCCCAGAAAAATCGGTACACAAAATGGTGGTGACCTCAAAAGGGAACATCAAAATAACAGCAATGGTTGAAAACATTAATTCCAATATGGTGATGAAATTATGTCACCATCATAACACAAAAAAATAAAGAAAAATAAGAAACAGAAAAAAGGCAAAAAACAGAAAAATGTTAACTCTTAAATGCTAAACAATGACGCAGAATGACATTTATGCCTCAATAGAGAGTTAGTTGTTCAAGCAATGGTTAGTATGTAGAAAAATCAACACAAGCCATCATCAAAAAAGCAAACACCTAAACAAAGCGAGGGTCAAGACAAACACAAGAGTGTTTGAGTCAGGTCACCCATGAATGAGACCTAATTGATGATTGAGCTGTTAGTCGCAAATACCAGAAGGTTTAAATACTTCAAGTAAAGTTGTGGGGCCTACAAGTTGAACCGCCTGTTAGTTTATCTGTGCTGAATAGCTGGCGGATTGGCGGATTGTTACTTACACAGTCACACTTTCCTTCCTCTTCCAGATGGACATTCAGTTTACTTTTAAGACAGAAGCTTTCAGAGAGGGCAACTGTGGGGGCAAGAGTGGCAGACGGTGTTTTTGTTGTTCTTTCTGAGTCAAGTCTTGAACAGATGGTCAAAACAAAAACAAGGTCAGAAGCCAAAACTACAAGTAGAAATTGTGTAGAAATCAGCAGACAAGGTTACTGTCTGAAAGCAGGCATGAAGTTAGAATCTATGATGAAATCAACAATGAGAATGATGAAGAGGAGATGGGGTAGGGGATAGAAGGAGAAGACATCAAAAACCAGAGGCAAAATTTCAAGAGTTAAATAGTAAAAGGAGTTTACAAGAGTTAAAAGCATCAAGTGAAACACCAATATGCTTCACATGAGTGCTCCATGATTGAAATCAATTCATACTGTGTGAGACTGCAGAGTAGAGGGTGTGATCAAAGTCAGGAAGAAAAAAAAATGCCTTGGTTAAGCACATCTTAAGTGGAGATTCCATCAGCCATTGGGGCTTAGTGGCTGAGATGTTGGATCTTAAGCCACAATTCAGTCATTTCAGTTCCTACCTCTGATCAAGATACTTAACCTACCTGAGCTCCAACTATAAAAATATTGCTTGTGAAACAATTATCCTAGATTTCTGGACATTTAAACAGCTGTGGTGTTCAGTGCAGAACATATCTATACTAATAAAAGGCAAAGCCCTCACTGACTGACTGACTCATCACTAATTCTCCAACTTCCCGTGTAGGTAGAAGGCTGAAATTTGGCAGGCTCATTCCTTACAGCTTCCTTACAAAAGTTGGGCAGGTTTCATTTCGAAATTCTACGCGTAATGGTCATAACTGGATGGTATTTTTCTCCATTTACTGTAATGGAGTTGAGCTTGAAAGCCGTGGGGGCGGAGTTTCGTGTGACCTCATCACGCCGCCCACGTAATCACGTGAACTGACTGTCAACGCACTATGTAGAAAACCAGGAAGAGCTCCAAAATACGCTGAAGAAAACATGCATTATATAATTAAGAAGGCAGTGAAACAATAAGAAGCGAGCGAGTGACATATACTACCATATTCATGAGTGCAGCTACTTCAGAAACAAAGCAAGGTATAAACCTAAACTTTAAATTAAGTTAATAGACAGACTGCCGCTGGCGTTTTTAATGCCCACGGGTAATGCAGGATACAAGTTTAATGAGAGGACGCAGGATATAAACGAGAGTTTTGATCACTTTGTAACTAAGTTAAAATTGCAGGTGAAGGGGTGTGCTTATGCAAATTCCGAGAGACTGTGTTTGTGGGGGATTGACAGTTAAGGCGGGTGGAGGAGTCACGTCATCATATCCCCTCCCATTTACCTCATTTCGCTCTGAGCTGAGCTCCGCAGCTAACGCCGTCTTCCGAAGCAACTTCGTCACACTGCCACCTAAAGTCAAAACTTAAATATATAAAGTCAGCGTCGGAATATATAAACTCAGCGCTGGAATATATAAAGTCAAATCTTGAATATATAAAGTCAGCGTCGAAATATATTGTTATGCTTGGGTCACAGATTTGCACAGAGACACAGGAGGTCGTAGAAACAAGAAGGATTTTTATTCAAACACTGCAAACACATGAGCTTAAACGTGCTCCATGACAAGTCAGAGATGACAGTTCTGCTAGGAGCAGAGAGAGAGAGCGATAAAAGCAAGCAAACAATCAATTTTCAACTGACAGGCGCTGCACAAGGCTTTTAAATTAGCGGAGTATCACGCGAGGTTTGCATTATGCGTTATGGCGCAAGTGAGAAAGTAAGGAGCAATGTGAGGGTAGTCTGTGTTTCAGGGGTTGTGGTTTTCCCAGAGGCGTCTGTATCTTCTTGGGGTGCGATCAGCCCTCCAGCTCACACCCTCCCCCTCAGCTTTGTTCACATTTCCGTGAAACAAGCGACTCTCTGTACCAGGTTCATTTAGTCTTGATAATACGTCTGCGTTGACGTGTTCAGAACCTGGTCGATGTTTTACTGTGAAACGGTAAAAGTTGTAAGCCCAGAAACCATCTCATGAGGTGAGAGTTTGTATCTTTCTGTCGGTATGACCATTGAAGTGGAGCGTGATCAGTTACCAAAGTGAAGTTTCGTCCCCACACGTAATAGCGAAGCCCTCCAGCTCACAATATAAAGTAAGCGCTGGAATATATAAAGTCAAAACTTCAATATATAAAGTCATCATCGGAATATACAAAGTCAGTGATGCAATATCCATCCATTTCCCAACCCGTTGAATCCGACCACAGGGTCACGGGGGTCTGCTGGAGCCAATCCCAGCCAACACTGGGTGCAAGGCAGGAACCAATCCTGGGCAGGGCAAATGCATCATTTTCAAAACATTAACCGAACAGTGTTTTTTTAATTTATTTTTCTGAATACGTTTTTGTTAACTTACTTCAGTTCAGAGTCGTTTCAATCAATATATTTTGACTTTGAGTTTATATATTCAGGAATGACTTTATATACTCCGATGTTGACTATATATAATCAGGAATGACTTTATAAATTCCGACGCTGACTTTATATATTCAGGTTTTCACTTTATATATTACAGCGCTGACTTTATATATTCTGACGCTGACTTTATATATTTAGTAAAAAGTTTTGACTTTATATATACCGACGCTGACTTTATGTATTCAAGTTTTGACTTTATATATTCCGACAGTGACTTTATATATTCAAGTTTTGACTTTATATATTCTGACGCCGACTTTATATATTCAGAAAATCAATGTATTTGCCTGTTTTGCACCCCATAGTATATGTGTGTGTGTATATATGTACACATGTATGTATGTGTATATATATATATATATATATATATATATATATATAATATATATATATGCCAGCAGCACTCATGACAATGACAAAACAATTACGTTGTCAATCATGTTACGTTATTATTAAAATGTTTCCTTTTCTTTTTACTTCTCTGCTGCCAAGCGCGGGTATTTTGCTATATATATATATATAGATAGATATAGATAGATATATAGATATATAGATATATAGATAGATAGAGATAGATATATAGATATATATAAATATGACAACAACACTCATATCAATGACAAAACAATTACATTAACAATCATGTTACGTTATTTTTAAAATTTTTCCTTTTCTTTTTCATAACTTCTTTTATACACTATTTCTCCGCTGCGAAGCGCGGGTATTCTGCTAGTATAAAATAAAGGGATGACTGTATTCTCTTAATTAATCTTTCATTTCAGGTGTGTCATGAGCTAACAAGTTATACTTGACTGTTGCCTGGAGACTACTGCAGGATGGAAACTAGTCGGGTCAGTGATGAATTTTGGAATCCACGCTGGTACACCATTTACTCCTGGTGAGCCTTACAAGGAAATGCCGGTGCACAGCGAATAGCACACTGGAAAAAAGTGAAATCTAAGCAATTGAAAAGTTTTTATATTAAGCCATTAAAAATTGTTTATCTTGCTGTAAGATTTACTGACTTATCAAGAAATTTGTATTTAAGATTATTGAGCTTATTTTGAGAAATCATGTCAAGATATTTTGCTTACTCCATTTTGCAGATTTTTTTGCTGATTAAAATAGTTGTTTTGTTTTTTTATTTGCAAAAAAATCTGCCTAAATGGTGTGAGGCCTCAAAATTCGACCCATAAACTAAGTTAGAACCTTCCCTAGCCTTCCCAAGAACAGGCCTCATCTCAAGCAGCCTGACCCCGAAACTCTTCTGGCCTACTTTAGCTAAGACAAGCCTAAAAGGGGATTTGGCCTCATACGTTCAAAATATATCATAAATGTCCCAAAAACTACACATTTATACAAAACTGGCGTTCTTGGTAGAAGAAATGTATAACATCTGGCTAGATAAGAAAAGTGCAAAACACAATGAGGCAAAAAGGGTTTGGCAACCCAAAGGCTAACAAGTCTCAAATCACAATCCAAGAATCAGAATCCACAAAACACAAGCAAAATAGAACCATAAAAATGAATGCTAAAAATAATGTACCCCAAGATGACAATCAAAGAACTGCTTAAGGACCTGCTTCACATATATAGGCTGGAGGTGGTCCTTCAGTGGTGACATCAAGGTGTTCCTGCCTCACAAAAGACAACAAACAAAGGAAAGCAAATAACACATACATAGCAAATAAATAAACAGAATAATAATAGCAAAAAATACATAAATACAATAAACAGAAACATAATACTTTACAATACACAGAGAAGAAACAGAAAAGTTAAATAAACATACACCAGGGAACATATCCCGGCAAAAACATGACAATACATTTCTGGTTCTAATATTTTCACACAGTCATCAATGGTCTGGGACAATTAGCCCATCTATTTGCCTGCTATATGACCCTGTCCCCACCTATGTCTGTCACAGTCTCAGTCACATGATGGGTGGCCTCAACTGAGGAGTTTCCTCCAAGCATAATACAACGAGGCCTCCAGAAGGAGTAAGGGAGCGGACCAAAAGCTTCATAGCAGGGGACCATCTCAATCCAGCCACTACTCACTACTCACAGTATGCTTTGGCCTAATAGGCCCTTGACAAGGATAAACGACAAAAAATATTAATGTTTCTAAAGCCCCACAAGTGGAAGGATGACTGTGAACCTTCAGCATGTTATTAAATGGTAAACAGATCTATTTATATAACTAGGGGGCTCCACACCCTGCTCGCTTTGCTCACCCACCCCCATGTTTGGTTTCCCAGATCTACAATACAATACAATTTATTTTTGTATAGCCCAAAATCACACAAGAAGTACTGCAATGGGCTTTAACAGGCCGTGCCTCCTGACAGCCCCCCAGCCTTGACCCTCTAAGAAGACCAGAAAAAACTCCCAAAAAAAAATCCTTGTAGGGAAAAAATCGCAGAAACCTTGGGAAAGGCAGTTCTAAGAGAGACCCCTTTCCAGGTAGGTTAGGTGTGCAGTGGGTGTCAAAAAGAAGGGGGTCAATACAATACAGTACAATACATAGAACAGAATAAATCCTCAATACACTATACACTAGAGACCTCATTCATCAAGCTGCTCCCCAATTTGGCCTTTCCACATCTGAAATAGCGCTAATCCGATGAAAGGACCCCTCTTTCCCACGATTCCTGCAATCCTCCATCAGGGATGACTTTACCTTAGTCAAGCAATTTACAATTTAAAGAGATTGTTATTTTCTTGGGAATTTTTACATATGCATTATTTTCACTTTTACTGTAAAACTTTTGTGAAAACAATACTTGTCATTTATTTCCGGCCCCGTGCGTGATTACATCTCTTTCATGCCAGACGTTTAATGCTGCTCGTGTTCTGAAGTCGGGGGCGACTGAACGCACGCTAAGGATATGCCTTTGGATCGTTTGCTGTCTTTTTGCTGCTTGCAAGCTGCCTCTTCTAGGAGCACATGATGCTTGTCTGGCAAAAGCAATCCAAAAACTGCTAGGTTAGATGTCTGTGGACTTGTTTTATATGATGGCTCACTGCCTGGTCTCGCATGACGTTGTAAAAACAATACTTGTCCTTTATTTCTGGCCCCGGGCGTGGTTAAATTCTTTCTTGCAGGATGTATAACGCTGCTCGTGTTGTGGGGGGGGGTCTGCTATCCTGCTTACCTTCAATCTTTTTAAAGCCTGTACAGCCGCTGTCCTTTTTGCTACTTTGTGTCTCTGCTGCTTGCGTTGTGATCGCTTCTCCATGATCATAAATATACACCTGACCAAGTTGTGTTTTCTTTGAAATTAAACTTGTCGTTGCTTTAACTGTTGTGGGTCCACAGATTCTCATAGCGTATGTTCCATTATTGCATAAATGTACGTTTTGTGCATTGAATGATGAGAATGCGAAAAGACTTTGTTTTCTGCTCTTTTCCTTTTATTTCTGACCTCGCTTTGTACTGCTATTTTTTCAATTACACCTGTTCCTGATGATTAATTTCCTTTTTTTTTTTTGCGCTAATGCGATCTTTTATTCATTGATGTTTCGTTTATAACGTATTGTCCTTTATACGCTTTATATGCACTGAGACACCTTTATCTGTGTGTGTGTGCTGCTTCCCTTTACACTACTGATTTTTTTTTTGCCCATTCTCTTTCGTCTCGCGGTTCTTTTATTTGTCTTTCGTGACCTTAACGTGAAGATCACGTATCGTCTCCTAGTCATTCATTCCACAGGACTTTTTTTATAATAGAGAGAAAGGATTTGTTTTTCAGAAATGCTTGGTGACAAACGAGAGCTTGAAAGAGCACCAAAGGCACAAATGGACTTGCTTAAAATAATTAATCCAGTGTGATGCTGAGATTGATTGCAGCTTGCATACTCACTTGAACCTGAGATATCGACAGTCATACAGTGAGAATGGACTGGGCAGTGAGGACACATACGAGAAGATGTGTTGCAAATGTGCATCATATTCAGTCAAACAAAATGAAAACATTGCAGTCATCAAATAAATAAATAAGTAATCCAGAATAAAAATGTTGTCTTTTATAGAGGTTAAAAGTTCAATAAATAGTTAAATAATCCAAATGGTTAAAATCCATGATTAAAAAACTGGCAGGTTCTAACCCTTTAAAAGCACTCACAAGTCTCGGTGAGTGATTTCCCATCCCTGCTACTCACCCCTTCAGTCTGGTCAACAGCAGGAGATGCCCTCCGACAGGCTCAGTCCACCTTTTAAAATCTGGCACTTGTTCCCACCACCATCCCATGTCATTCAGCTGGGAACTCTGTGAACCCTGCTCCTTTCTCACGCCACCATCCTTTAGCCTTCAGCGGGAACCCACTCAATAGGCAAGTAGTCCGGAAGTGGCTGCATGAAGATTCAGTGGACAGCGCTTACTGGGCAAGGTTACTCCAACTGAGCGCTCGAGGAGCAGGAGTGAGTCTGCCTTCTAAGCACCATCCACTTGGGTCACTTTTCAGCTGCTTACCTCTACACTATAGCACTGACTTAGCCATTGTGTTACTTCTCCTTTTGCTTTTACTTTCTATTTAATCTCCATCCCTGACTTTTCTTCATTTGTTTCTTTTCTTTTCAATCTTCCTCTTCTGATTTCCTATCTCAAGTTCCTTTTATTCTTCACTGGGTGCAGGTGCCTAACTATGCACCTCAGAGTGCCAATGAGGGATCTGGCTGAGCTATGCACATCTTCATGTGATTGCAGGCTCTGCCAAGTCTCTCATCAGCACCTCGGGCTGCTCACCTATGGTACAAAGGGCACCTATGCCTACCCAGAGGCTGCGCACACTGTTTTTAAAAGAAACAGTCTCACTGCTATGAACCTCTACCTTGCCACATCCAATAGCAAAGAAATTTCCAAAACACAATTAGCATGAATGGTCAAAACAGTACACAGAATGTCTTAATCTTGTAAATCAAAATAAGTAATAGCAAAACACAGCTACCAACTTACTAACACAAAGCCTGCACAATGCATGCCATTGAAGTGCTTATCTCCACAGCCTTTATAGGGCTGGGGGAGGTTCCTAAATGGTGATGGACAGGTGACCCCACCTCTTGGGGAACCACTCACAAAACATAAGGAACCTAACCAAACACATACATCCACAAAGAAACACAATTCCTCAAAATGGAAATATTATGAACATAAAATAAATAACTATTACAAGTATGAAAAGCACTTTAAACTAAATTGAAAAGACATAAAAAGCAAGCATAAACAGAAAATACAGAACCTGAGCTGGTAGACATAACAATGGGAAGAGAAGTGGGAGCTGAGAAGGCGATATCTTCAACTATCAACTGACACCATTTTTGAATGTCCCTTGTCCCCGGTGCTTTTAGTGTTCAGTGCTTGCCTTTTGCCTGGTTTTGCATTCTGTTTTTGCCTTTGTCGTGTACCTTTATGGAAACATAGCATAACTTTCTCAAACTTACTTAATTAGTTCATCTTCATGGGGGGCTTTTTAAAAATCTTTTGACGATTATCTTGACTTTTCTATGCATCCACCTACAGTATAGAAGTGCGTCAGTACATTTGATAATATGGACACCTTTGACAAAGCAGCATGACATGAGGCTATCGATGCATAGACGCATGAGCACCAAAAAATTTACCAAAAAGATAAAAGGACCATCCAAAAATATATAAAAACAAAAAAAGGCAACACTTTGCTGTAGCCATTAGGCAACATTGCCTGCCATGGGTTCAGCCCCTTTGTAATCCAACTATCTGTGTGGCAAGATTCTTTCTGCTGTTTCTTGTGAGACTACATACACTCAGCGGACACTTTATTAGGTACTAGTACCTGGTTGCATCCCCTTTTGCCTTTAGA
This sequence comes from Polypterus bichir lapradei, assembly GCA_026402145.1. Classification (NCBI taxonomy): domain Eukaryota; kingdom Metazoa; phylum Chordata; class Cladistia; order Polypteriformes; family Polypteridae; genus Polypterus; species Polypterus bichir. The sequence continues at coordinate 3,732,044 of JANRMT010062792.1, read as the reverse complement.
ACTGCTGCAATGTTTTGTCACGTAGAATCAACAAGATGCTGGAAATGCAGTTGCTGCATCCATGATGTGAATCTCCAGTTCCACCACATCTCAAAGGTGCTCTATTGGCTTGAGACCTTGTGACTGTGGAGGCCCTATTCCTTCTCCATTATGCCAACACCATCAGCCTAAACCATTGATACAAGGCAGGATAGATCCATGCTTTCCAGGTGCTGATGCCAAATTCTGACCCTACCATCTGAATGTCGCAGCAGAAATCAGCTTAGACAACATTTTTCCAATCTTCTACCATCCAGTTTTGGTGATCCTGCTAGCCTCAGCTGCCTGTTCTTAGCTGACAGGAGTCTCACCTGGTGTTGTGTCCTGCTGCTTGTATCCCATCTGCTTCAAGGTTTGATGTGTTATGCTTTCAGAGGTGCTCTTCTACAAGCCTCGGTTGTAACGTATGGTTGAGTTACTGTTGCTTTTCTATCAGCTTAAACCAGCCTGGTCATTCTCCTCTTGACATCAACAAGGCATTTTTTTCCCACAGAACTGCTGCTCATTGGGTAATTTCCCTTTCTTTGACCATTCTCTGTAAACCATAGAGATGGTTGTGCATGAAAATCCCAGTAGATAAGCAGTTTCTGAACAGCCATGCCACGTTCAATGTCACTTAAATCAACTTTCTTCCACATTCTGATGCTCGGTTTGAACTTCAGCAGGTTGTTTTGACAATGTCTACATGCCTAAATACATTGAGCTGCTGGCATTTGATTGGCCGTTTAGATATTTGCGTTAACAAGCAGTTGAACAGGTGTACCCAATAAAGTGGCCAGTGAGTGTACAAGCAACACGTGAAGTGACATGATGGAGAAGAGGCTCTTAACCCTGTGGCTGGGCGTTGAGATTCGGGAGTTGTACAGTTTATTATTAAAAATCAGACTTCCCTCCCTGCTTATTTTCTGATTTGTAATAATCTCCAATTAAAGACAATGGCCCATGACAATCTGTAATCATTTCTGTTTGTTTCTATATACTTATATGAATAACCATGGTAGTTTATTAATAATAAAGAAACTGTAAAGTGCCTCATTATACTAAAACATTTCTCAAGAATTTATCGGGAGCTCCGGTTATCACCGAGTCGATGCACAAGGTGCTTGAATGCCCTGGAGGCAGTGATGTGTGCACTTAGCTGGGCAGGCTATGACGTGCAGAATGAGGCACACATACACACACACACCCACACATATTTATTGTACTCGGCACATTTTATTTATTCCCAAATAGCCTACAAGTTAAAAACAAAACTTAGAGGTCCTTTGACTGACCCTACTGACGTAATTCCCTTAAGCAACACAGTAAAGCCAGCATGATTGGTTGTACAGTATCTGGATGAATAATGATAATAAACACATTTGATTTCTACAGCATTTCAGGCGCAGAGTTTTTGCAATGTGAACACAGGAAGGTTGAATGACTCACTCAAGAGGCGGGGATTGAACTGTCATCCTTGTTTAGAGTTCTGTGCTGTAACAACTTGGTCACACTGCTCAGTGAGTATCCATAGCGCTTCACATTTTAACCTCGGCTTTAATAGTTCCTGGAAAAAAAACCCCACACCAACACAGTGAGAACATCCATCCATCCATCCATCCATTATCCAACCTGCTATATCTTAACTACAGGGTCACGGGGGTCTCTTGGAGCCAATCCCAGCCAACACAGGGCGCAAGGCAGGAAACAAACCCCAGGTGGGGTGCCAGCCCACCGCAGGGCGCAGTGAGAACATACAAATTGCATTTTCAATTAAGACAGCAATCAAATTCTGGACCTTAATTCTCTTCTGTCATGGAGTGCATGCTGTGAATTTACAGTCTTATCTCTGATTGCTAGTGAGAAAGTGAGAAATGGTCTTAGACGTTTGATGTTTGTCATTTGCGATTTCTTTATTTCTGTCTGATTGGGGAATTAGGAAAAAAAGTAGAACAAATAGTGTAAATACCACAATTTAATGCTCACAGATATTGCTGTTTGAAATACTTTATATTCCAACCCTTAAGAATTTGAAAACAGAGAATAATATTCTTCCAGACGAAAGAATGAATTTACAGTTCCCATGAAAACATGGCACCTGCATTATTTCTTCAAGCATGGCGTTTTTTTTCAGCTAAGGGAGAGGGCCCCCTGCTAGGTTTCCAGCTGCACGTCGTACAATTGCAGCTTACTCAGTGTGTGAGATCAGAGCTCCAGCTGACAGTGGATGCCAAGAGTGCTACTGTAAGGGATGAGTCACCATTTAAGTGGCTGTGTGTAGAGTGCCAGATCATCAGCCTGCCCACTCTTCACTTTTTACATTTGTAATACAGAAATCTGACATTCAGTGGTGATCTAAAGGCCTAAATTGTATTATTTTCAGGATCACAGCTCACAACCAAGCCCAAATAATAAATGAAACCAAGTGTGGCCAGGTGCCATGGTGATGAATGCAAAAATGAAACTAGATAAATGCTTTGATAAGACTGAATCATCTATTCATCCCACGTTTTATGCCTTTTAATTATGCAAGGTCCAGCAACAATAGCTGGATTAGGGCAAGAAAAGAGGAGAGCATAAAAAACCAGCACAGAAAAAAACTGGATGGCGGCGTGGTCTGTAACCAGAGTGAACTCGCGGCCCAAGAGATAGTACCTCAGATGGGTTACCACCCATTTAATCGCGAGGGATTCCCTCACAACAGTGGCATACCTGGTCTCCCGGTTCAACAGTTTCCGGCTTAGGAACATCATAGGGTGTTTAGCACCATCGACACTTTGGCTCAACACGGCTCCAAGTCCAGTGTCCGAAGTGTCCGTCTGGATAATAAAGGGAAGAGAGAAATCTGGCGTTCTCAGGACTGGTGCGGAAGTTAGGGCTTGCTTAAGGTTACTAAATGCATTCTCCGTCTTATCATCCCATAACCTGCAGAGCTGGGGCATGCTTCTTTGTTAAGTTTGTCAATGGCGTACCCCTCTCTGAGAAATGGGGAACAAACTGGCAGTAGTAATCTGCTAACCCAAGGAAGGCTTGGACTTGCCTCTTGGATTTTGGATGGGGCCAATTAAGTATGACATTCATTTTAGAACACTGTGGTCTAACAGTACCCATGCCCACTAGGTATCCTAAACACTTGGCCTCTGATAATCCAAAATAACATCTGTTTGGGTTAATTTGGAGGCCCGCTTTTCTGAGTGTTTGAAGTACTGCTTCGACCTGCTGTATGTGATCCTTGCACGTGCTGCAATAGATGACCACGTCATCCAGGTATGCAGCACTATAGGCATTGTGGGGCTGGAGCACTTTGTCCACCAGACGCTGGAAGGTTGCAGGGGCCCCGTGGAAACCGAATGGAAGGACATGATACTGTCAGTGTCCACTAGGGGTACTAAATGCGGACTTTACTTTCACAGACTCTGCTAAGAGAATTTATCAGTACCCCTTAGGCATATTAAATGTAGTCAAGTAACAAGCCTTCCTAAGCCATTCGAGCAAATCATTGACTCAAATCATGGGATATGCGCCAAACTAAGAAGCTTGATTAAGCCATCAGCAGTCGTTGCAAAAGTGCCAACTACCGTCCGGCGTAGGAATTAACATGGGTGGACTGGACAAGGGGCTGTGACTTTCTTCAATGACACGTAGGTCCAGCATACGTTGGATCTCTAGCTTGACTTCAACTCACTTTGCCTCGGGAAGTCAATGGGGCATTCCTCTATGACTCCCTGGGTTCAGTCACTATGTCATGCTCAACCAGCAAGGTTTTCCCGGGTTTCTCGCTTACTACAGTGTCCCCGGGATCGACAAGATAATTGACTCTAATTCCTGCCGCTGACTGGGAGTCAAATTTGGACCGAAGTTAAGGCTGTTTGTTTGGGCAAGAAGGGAGAGCTGCTGACCAGGGTTAACTAGTGGTTCTCTGTCTTTCTAGGGTTTCAGCAGGTTGACATGATATGTTTGTTCTCTGGGCCAATGGTTTGTTTACTTATATGACCAGGTTGTTGACCAGTCTCTTCCGTTCCTTAACTTCGTAAGGACCATGCCAATGGGCTAAGAGTTTTGAATGGGAGGTGGGAACAAGGACCATGACTCGATCCCCTGAGTGGATTTCACGAAGAGATGAGCCACGGTCATAACATCGGGCCTGTGCAGCTTGAGCCATGTGCTCCTTTAGGACAAGGCGAATGTGGTCTAATATATTGCGTAATTGGGTCTCCTCTTCCCATCCTTCTTTTCCAATATCCAATATGCCCTGGGGTTGGTGTCCATAAAATAACTCAAAAGGGGAAAAACCTGTGGAGGCCTAAGGGACTTCCCGATAGGCAAATAGTATGAGGGGAAGCAACTGATCCCAGTTTCTCCCATCTTCGCTGACCAGCTTGTGAAGCATCTGTTTGAGGGTTTGATTAAATCTCTCAACTAAACCATCGGTTTGCGGGTGATATACCGAGGTCTTCAGATGCTTTATTGTGACTAATTTGGCCACCTCCCTTAACGTGTCTGAAGTAAATGGCATCCCTTGATCAGTATGAACTTCTTTGGAGATGCTGTAATGCGCAAAGACCCCTAAAAACTCCTGTGCGATTGTTTTTGAATTGGCTGAGCACAATGGGACAGCCTCTGGAAATTGGGTGGCATAATCAACAAGGACTAGCATATATTTGTGTTCTCTTGTCGAGGGCTCAAGGGGTCCTACAAGGTCTACCCCAATCCTTTCAAATGGGACATCTATAAGGGGGAGCGGGACGAGAGGAGCTTTCTCCCTCTTGGGTATTTGTCGTATTTCACACTCCAGACAGGAGTTACAAAAACGACAGACCTCCTCGTTGATCCCTGGCCAATAAAAGCGGGGGTTAATATGCTCTAGTGTTTTTTTGTTGTCTGAGGTGGGTGCCTAGGAGGTGGCTATGTGCTAGTTCGCACACCTGCCACCGGAAGGTCCGTGGGACTAAGAGCAGTGACTGCACCTCACCCTCATGTTCAGCCACCCGGTACAAGAGATCATTATTAATTACAACGTGCAACCGTTATTCCACTGCTCCCTTTAAATGAACCAGGTATTACTCTGTATTGGACTTGCAGGCTTAGTAAAGGGTCAGGATTGACCTCAAGGGGTGTGGCATCGGACCGCGACACAGTCTCCGCATCGTCCGACACAGCGGCTGACGTCACAGCGTTAGCCACGTCCATCTGAGTATCCATGTGACTTTTCTGCATCGGGATAGAACACAGTGTAGAGGGAGCAATGTGAGTGTTACTGCTTGTACTATATGATCAGTCACATCAGTCACATTGCACTTGCATGTCCCCGTTTAACAATGTATTGCAGGTTATCTGTTCTATCACTTTGCGGGCATTGTTTCATTTGGGCCGTAACCAGTGGCTGCCGATGCCCCGGATTTCAACGAGGTAATTGCTGGAAATGAGGTCATTGTGGGCATGGTGAGGAACAGGAAGAGGAAGATTAGGTCTGGCTGTTCTCTTTAGAGAAAAAAAGGTGGTAGAAGAAGTGTTAGTCCACTCATTTAGCCCCTGTCTCGGTGATTTAATCTTATTTAGACCCCTGAGCTGCCTCAGAAATGCACGTGTGTGACAATATATCTATATAGTGTGACGGACAGCCGGGTCCCATGCCTGGCCGGGACGCCTCTGCTGCATACGTCCCGGGGGAGCCACCATGGACAGTGCAATGCCTCCCTTGGGGCGCCTGGGGGCAGCCTCCCTGGCCGTGGGTCCTTCCTCAGTCTCCCCCGTGGCTCCATGGGACATGGAGTCCACCACAGCCCGGTTGGGAGATGGGGTGGCCGCTAGGGGGTGCTGCGGAGAGCCAGCCGCCACATTGGACGACTTACCAGCCCCACCCGGAGGTGCAATTAAGACCAGCTGGTCAGGCACCTGGAGCACTTCCGGGTGGGCTATAAAGCGGGCCAACCTCCCTTCATTCTTGGCCAGAATCGGGAGGAAGAGGTTGCCTGGGAGGAGTGGTGGTGCCAGAAAGGGTTGGTTATAGTTTTGTGCTTTGGAACTGTGTATTGCCTGTGGGTCACGGGGAAGACGTGCGCCCACGGGTGAAGAAAAGAATAAAGCCTGTGTGTTTTATACACGTGCCTCTGCGTGGTCTGTGCCGGGTCAGGCGCTGTATAGCGCCTTTTACAATATGTAAGTGTGTGTGTGTGTGTGTGTGCATGATAGATAGATAGGTATACTATCAACAGAACTAATTATTATTAGCGATAAGGTTCTTGAAATATGTTACTTTTATATTTCATTGTTGTATGTCCTGTTAAAAAGGCTTATATGTTTAATAATGTACAGAAAGTTTATACAGTAGGTGCTTATTACTATGTAGTAAAGTGTGCCCAAGCCAGTATATAACAGAGACTTAAAGGTCAGACTGAACGTTGATTTTTTCTTTTTATCCATTCATCCATCCATCTATTTTCAAATCTGCTTTATCCAGTTCAGGGTCACAGTGATGGTGATGATTACCTCTTTTATTATTATAATTATTATTGTTCTGGTAGTAGTGATGATTACTATACATTTACAGTATAACAAGACATTTTACTACCCAGGAATATCTGAAGAATGCATTACTAGTTAGTAAATTGGACAAATGTGTAAACTCAACCAGCTTTGAGGAACACAGGAAGATGCAGTCTTATCTAGTCAGTCAGGCATACATTAGCATTGCCTTTGGACGTCTGGAGATGATGAATTCCCAGCAGAAGGCACAAAGCACAGAGAGCCGGAAGGAAGATGCTTCAGGCAAGCTGATACACCCTTCCACAGCCCCTTATAGAAGGTAATACAACTTTTTTGTTTTAAATTGAGGTAATATAGGGAAAAAGTGGTATGTTTGAAATAATGAGTTGATCAAATTGGGATCACAAGGTTTTGAATGAACAGATCCATGCTGCCCTGGAAAGCCACAACCTTCATTAATAAAGTGATCATGTCCCTAATTGTAGTCCTGAATGCAAGGGTCCAATTTAAAGTCTGAGTTGCTAGATGTAAACCGTCCCATGATTCAGCTTGTTGGGGCTCACACTGATGCAAAATATTCAGAACAAAATAAGACAAATGACAATAAATTAACAAATGCCTGCTTGACTAAAGAGGACATTGCTATTCACCCTATTGATGGGCCTGCTCACTCACTTGTTCACCTTCAGACCCTTTTGAAACTTTCCTTCTCTTCAGCCCATGTTGCTTTTCCTCTCGTCTCCTGAATTTACACAAATTGGCTATCAGTAGGTAAGCTCAGTGGACTTCTTCACGGTCAAACACTAACCCTTGTTGACCCTGGGGGCATTACACTCTTGATTCCTGAGGCCCCACTATCACCAATAATATTGAACCCAGCAACTTATGAAGGAAATTACTCGCCTGAGAATATATGTTGAGCTCTCTCCCTTTAGTTATTGGGTAGCAGACCTCTTTCTCTATTGATATCTAGGCATGAAGTAAGCCATTTAGGATTACTTCCCATGTGGCCCCGAGGGGGTCACATAACATGCCTTTGGCCCAAGTACATAGCAAGTGTGGTCCAGAGGCTGAGGTTTGGGACTGTAACCCAAAAGGATGCTGGTTCATCACCAGGGATTAATCACGTAACCCTGACTGAGTCATTTAAACTTCATTTGAGGGGATTGTGTAGGTAGTGTGGCCATGTGGCTAAGCTTTTGAAGTATAAGCCACAAGGCAACCACTTTAGTAACTACCTTCAGCTCGCTGTGTGACCATAGGTGAGTCTCTCAGGTGGCATGTGTGAAAAATGTGGACTTGTGGCTAAGGTGTGAGACTTTAAAATATAAGAATCAATCACCTTGTCCAGCTCACTGTGAGACCCTTAGCCCATTAATCTAGGTTTACTGTACACCAGTACCGTACTGTACTAGGAAGGCACTATAACAAATAAAGGTGGCCTCTGATTACACTGTAAAACACTCTATTATCTCTCATGTAATCTTTCTAGACTTGTTATGTCCCCTTTGATCTGGAAAATGCAAAAATAAAATTAAAAAAATGCTTTGATAAGTCTGAATCAACTAACTAATCACCTAACCTTTTAAAACGTATGTGTGCTTATTAGATGAGGCTGAGCAGCCGGCCTCCAACAATAGCAGAGCCGGAGCAGGACAAGAGGGAGTCAGAAGAAAGGAGAAATGCATTTCATAACTAATGCACCGTCAGAGGAATGAGTCAGGGTCAGAGATAGATAGTAAAGCCAGTGTGATTAAGACCTGTAGGGCAGCAGGGTGGCACAGCACATAGCTTTGATGCCTCACAGCTCTAGATGCCTTAATTCTATTCCCATCATGTCTGCTGTCGCTAGGGTGTTTGAATGTTCACCAAAGCTCTGGGTGGGTTTCCTTCCACACCCTATAGGCGTGCAGTATGTGTGGGATTGAATTGGGACTCTAAATTTGCACTTTGTTAGTCAGTGGTGGACTGGCAGTCTATTTGGGGTTAGCCTCTACCTTGTGCCCACTGTTGCTGGGAGTGGCACCCTAAATTAGGTTAAGATGGTTCATAAATGGAGGAGCAAATTGATTCGATGGATAGATAGATAGTAGGCAGTTTTTCTTTTAAGGAGAAGTTTTGTTTTTACATGACTTGCAAAAGAGAAGAACTTCTGATTTGGCAGTCCCAGTCACAGTGCGTCATTATGCATACAGTATGTATTTCTGTTGGTATAAAGGAGCCCCAGTCATGTTTCTTGACACACTTTTGCTAAATTATTTGTTGGCTGAAAGTTGTCAGTGTTAGTGTGTCAGAGAGAGGATGTGCAGCATTGTTCATAATGGCACTCAAGTTTGTTTTAATTCTCTCCTTTGCTACAACCTCCAAAGGGTTCAGAATGCGCCTTATAACTGAGCCTGCCCTTTAATTACCTTGTTGATTCGGTGAGCCTCTCTTGAAGTGACGTTAGAGGCTCAGCTCACTACAGCATAGAAAATCACACATACAACATCACAGAGTTATAGAAGACACGGAGGATATTACTACCCACATTAAAAAACACAGGTTTCTAAAATATGAGTCTGCCCTGTCCATTCCTATATAGTTTCTTTGCTACAAGAACAGTCCAGCCTCTCACTAACATGGCTCCCAAAGTACTTTTACCAGAGCACCGGCTCCACAAACACTTCCTGAATTAATTGACGCTCTTTCGGAAGGACATGCGTATTGTATTATGCAGTGCAAAAAATGAAATCATTTCATATGTTGCTCACATGTGGACTGTTGGTTAAGTTGTTAAATGGTGAAGCTAAGATTGCTCAGTGCAGGTCACAGTTTCTTTAATGGCAAGCACGACATTTTGACATTTTTACTGCAGACTTTTACAGATCTAACAAGCAGTTGTATACACAAATGTGGTGTGTCGTGGCCTGGCACCCCATTCAGTGTTGCCATTGTATGTCACGTTGCAGGAATTGGCTCCAGCTCCCTGTGGCCTTGTGTTGGCTTTCAAAGACAAACAGATGAATGTCTTCTGGTTGAGAGAAATAAAAAGTGACTAACCTGCTGAGGAGCAAATGAATGCTCTTAAAGCTAGTCTGGAAATTAACATCTTTCTGAAGCACAATGTGCACTCAGAGGGTCACGGGGGACCAATTAATGAGACATATTCTGGACGGTGGACTCAGAGATTCAGTGTCTTGGGTTTGAATCTCACACGTAGTTGTGCACATTCTGTTTGTTTTTCCTAAGTGGTACCCCACCAGGAATTAGGATCACTGGTATCATGTGAGTGGGCTGGCACACCATTCAGAGTTGCTTCCTGCCTTGTGCTCAGTACTGCCGAGATAGACCTCAGCCTCCCTCGATCATGAATTTGAGAATACTATGTTATGTGATGGAAAAAAAAGCCAACTCCAATAAAAGCCCATGATAGACCACCCCTGGGTTCAAGTTTAACTTTTATTCGACTTCTCACATGGTGTTCGGTCGTATGGGAAGAGCACAGAGGGCGCCTGTGCTTGTAAGCCTGACACAGAGGAGGCCCAGCACGCAGTATCAAGTCATTGCACAATAAGCCCAGCAGTCCTTATCTGTCAAAGCCTTGGCTGTGTGGTCAGCCTGCAGAGGAAAGAGACAAGCGCCTAGCCCAGTCATGGGCCGCCGGAACAGCGAAAAATGACTTGGCGCAATCTTCTGTAGAACCTGGTGAGGATGTGCGAGATGAGATGGTGGACATGGTGGAACATTCCATTCATGAGGCAAGAAGTTGTGGGACTGCTTTATAAGTAGGGAGGAGGAGGAGGAGGTTAGGAGCACATGCTGATACAGCACATTGCAGCACCCACCACATGACAAACCAACTTAGGATCCCAGATTAGCACCCGAGTGCAGCCATACAACTGGTGACACCTCAGCGCCACACTAGTTCAGATGGAGTGGAACAGTGTGAGGTTTTATATAGTGGCTGGAATGCCAATTCTGCCACCAACCCCCAGGTTTTTCCCTGCAGGTTGGAGGGCAGCTGAAATAAAAGTAAAGATGTTTTCATGTGGCATATGTTTGAGGAATTAGGCTGACATCATGAAGTGACAAATGTATGGTGTGATTTGTAGGTATTCACTTACAAGTATATTGGAATTAGAGGCCCTCACTAGCAGGTTCTTCCCATAATCCTATTACCACTCATATACTGAAGGGAGTAAAGTGGTTAGATTACACAAAGCTGCTTTGGAAAAGCTGTGAAAAACCTACACACAACTATTATACAGGTATGGGGGAAAGAGCTGCACGCCTTCCTCAAGTGGCTGTGTTTCAGTGCTGTGGATCCCCATAACAGCTCCACACTTCCAAACAATGCTTGGCCAATTACCTGATTTTCAAATCTATATTTACATCTGCTTTCCCATCCATCCATCTCTTATCAAACCCATTTATTCTAATGCTTGGGTCACAGGATCAGCCATGAGACAGGAATCAATCTTAAATATTGTGATAGTCCATGACAAGGCACACTGACACACATAATCACACTTAATCAAACTGGCTTAAGTTAGAGATTTCAGTTACCTAGCACAAATGTCTTTGTGATGTGGGAAGAAATCTGGACTACCAAGAAGGAAACCTACACAGACAAAGGGAGAACATACAAACCCCACACAGGCAGCAACTGGGCTGGGATTTGAAACCAGCAGTCCCAAACAATGTGCTGCCCTGTCATCTCTAATCTACATTTTAGACATTGAAATATCTTAACTCAGAAAGCTGTGTAGTTTAGCATTTACAATCTCGTGCTGATGCTAATCACCTAATCCGAAATCCAAACGGACTGCTCCCTCAGAATCCCCCATCTGGTAAAGTGCACAATAATTATATGCGGCCTTCTGTATTGGAGGCTAGGTTTGAGCTTTTGTTTTGGGGCCTGTGGTTACTGCTGTTTGTCTCATGGTTATCCAGTTGATACAAAATATGGATGCATATTATGTGGAATCATGTTTTAGCGCAGAAATTGACAAGAGTGATGCAGTGGTTAGTGCGCCAGCCTTGTTGATGTGGAATCCTGGGTGTTTGCATGTTAGCCTGCTGTCTGCGAGCGTTTGTACAAGAGCGGTATGTTGGAGTCTCTGAACTGAGCAGACGTTGTGTTAGTGTGTTGGTGTGTATGTGTGTGTGTTCCCTGTGATGCAAATCTAACCCATGCAGAACTGCACCAGATGCTCCCAGGATATCTTTACACTTTCCACATCTCTCAAGTTTTGAAAATTGTCCTTCTGGAATTTGTCATAATTTTATCTTTACTTACTAATCAACCCCCATATTCTTTTAATTTTATTTAATTTCTTATAAAAATACAGGGTGGCCCATATTTATGTACAGTATATGATGTTTCACAAGCTGTAGCATTTAAACTACTGCATGAAAAGTATTGAAAATGGCATCACTGTGTAGTCTGAGAATGGGAGTAATGATATGCTGCACCAGGCAACACCTGCTGTGTTCGAATACAGAATGGTGGCGAATCGATTATCGAAACGAAACATTCCTGCAACGCTGGATTGGCCGACGCAGGCCTGTGGAATGGCCGGCCTTGGTCTCCCAATTTGACCCTCCCAGACTTTTTTCTTTGGGTTTACCAAAAAGACAAGGTGCATCAACATTGCATCCACAATGTGGCTGAGCTACGTGCAGCTATCACAGAAGAATTTCAGAGGATACCAGTGCAGATGTGCCAAGCAGCCTGTGACAACGATGCTTTTTGTCTTCAGCCATGTATTGATCTGGATGGCGCATTGGTGGACCATGCCATGGAGAACAGGGGATGAATAAACGTTTAAGGTTCTTAATGTTCATGTTCCATTACAGGTATGTCACTTGATAATAACATTGGTAGTTTCCTGACAATAACGCCTTTTCAGACAAATACAGTACATAAATATGGGCCACCCTGTATATTCCATATTGAATGATTATATTTAGATCTACTGTATGCACAGTGACTTCAGAAAGTATTCAGGCCCCTTCACTTTTTTGGATCTTGTTATGTTGCACCTCCTCGAACTGCCACCTTATCGTGGTGGAGGGGTTTGTGTGTCCCGATGATCCTAGGAGCTCTTTTGTCCGGGGCTTTATGCCCCTGGTAGGGTCACCCAAGGCGAACTGTTCCTAGGTGAGGGATGAGACAAAGAGCGGTTCAACCAACCCTCCTATGAAGAACAAAAACCTTGGACAACGTTTTCTCTTGCCTGGATGCGGGTCACCGGGGCCCCCCTCTGGAGCCAGGCCTGGAGGTGGAGCTCGATGGCGAGTGCCTGGTGGCCGGGCCTGCACCCATGGGGCTTGGTCAGGCACAGCCCAAAGAGGCAACTTGGGTCCTCCTTCTCATGGGCTCACCACCTGTAGAAGTGGTCAAGGAGGTCGGGTGCAGTGTGAGTTGGGTGGTGGCCGAAGGCGGGGACCTTGGCAGTCTGATCCTCGGCTACAGAAGCTGGCTCTTGGAACGTGGAATGTCACCTCTCTGAAGGGGAAGGAGCCTGAGCTAGTGCGTGAGGTCGAGAGGTTCTGGCTAGATATAGTCGGGCTCACCTCAACGCACAGCTTGGACTCTGGAACCAATCTCCTTGAGAGGGGCTGGACTCTCTACCACTCTGGAGTTGCCCCCGGTGAGAGGCGCCGAGCGGGTTTGGGCATATTTATTGCCCCCCGACTTGGAGCCTGTTCATTGGGGTTTATCTCGTTGGACGAGAGGGTAGCCTCCCTCTGCCTTCGGGTGGGGGGGACAGGTCCTAACTGTTGTTTGTGCGTATGCGCCAAACAGCAGTTTGGAGTATCCACCCTTTTTGGAGTCCCTGGAGGGGGTGCTAGAGGGCATACCTTCTGAGGACTCCCTCGTACTGCTGGGAGACTTCAATGCTCACGTGGGCAATGACAGTGAGACCTGGAAGGGCGTGATTGGGAGGAAAGGCCCCCCCGATCTGAACCCGAGCGGTTTTTTGTTATTGGACTTCTGTGCTCGTCACGGATGGTCCATAATGAACACCATGTTCAAGCATAGGGGTGTTCATATGTGCACTTGGCACCAGGACACCCTAGGCCTCAGTTCAATGATCGACTTTGTGGTCGTGTCGTGGGACTTGGGGCCACATGTCTTTGACACTCAGGTGAAGAGAGGGGCGGAGCTGTCAACTGATCACCACCTGATGGTGACTTGGCTTCGATGGTGGGGGAGGATGCCGGTCAGGCCTGGTAGGCCCAAACGTGTTGTGAGGGTCTGCTGAGAATGTCTGGCAGAGTCCCCTGTCAGAAGTAGCTTCAACTCCCACCTTCGGCAGAACTTCAACCCCATCCCGAGGGAGGTGGGGGACATTGAGTCTGAATGGGCCATGTTCCGTGCCTCTATTGTTGAGGGCGGCTGACCGGAGCTGTGGCCGTAAGGTGGTCGGTGCCTGTTGTGGCAGCAATCCCCGAACCCGTTGGTGGACACCGGCAGTGAGGGATGCCGTCAAGCTGAAGAAGGAGTCCTACCGGACTCTGGTGGAACTCTAGAGGCAGCTAATAGGTACCGGCAGGCCAAGCGGAATGCAGCTTCGCTGGTTGCTGAGGCAAAAACTCGGGTGTGGGAGGAGTTTAGGGAGGCCATGGAGAACGACTTTCGGACGGCTTCGAGTACTTCGAAGACCTCCTCAATCCCACTAACATGCCTTCCAACGAGGAAGCTGAGCCTGCAGACTCGGAGGTGGGCTCCCCCATCTCTGGGACTGAGGTCACCGAGGTGGTCAAAAAACTCCTTGGTGGCAGGGCCCCGGGGGTGGATGAGATACGCCCGGAGTTCCTCAAGGCTCTGGATGTTGTAAGGCTGTCTTGGTTGACACGTCTCTGCAACATCGCATGAACATCGGGGACAGTGCCTCTGGATTGGCAGACCAGGGTGGTGGTCCCCATCTTTAAAAAAGAGGAACCGGAGGGTGTGTTCCAACTACAGAGGGATCACACTCCTCAGCCTTCCTGGAAAAGTCTATTCAGGGGTTCTGGAGCGGAGGGTCCGTCAGATAGTCGAACCTCGAATTCAGGAGGAATAGTGTGGTTTTCGTCCTGGCCGCGGAACAGTGGACCAGCTCTACACCCTTAGTAGGGGCCGTGATGGGTGCATGGGAGTTTGCCCAACCAGTCTACATGTGTTTTGTGGACTTGGAAAAGGCATTCGACCATGTCCCTCAGGGAATCCTGTGGAGGGTGCTCCGGGAGTATGGGGTACTGGACCCCCTGATAAGAGCTGTTCGGTCCCTGTACAACCGGTGTCAGAGCTTGGTCTGCATTGCCGGCAGTAAGTCGAACCCGTTTCCAGTGAGAGTTGGACTCTGCCAGGGCTGCCCTTTGTCACCGATTCTGTTCATAACTTTTATGGACAGAATTTGTAGGCGCAGCCAGGGTGTTGAAGGGGCCCGGTTTGGTGGGCTCAGGATTGGGTCACTGCTTTTTGCAGATGATGTTGTCCTGTTTGCTTCATCAGGCTGTGATCTTCAGCTCTTTATGAATCGGTTTGCAGCTGAGTGTGAAGCGGCTGGGATGGTAATCAGCACCTCCAAATCCGAGACCATGGTCCTGAGCCGGAAAAGGATGGAGTGCCCTCTCAGGGTTGGGAGCGAGATCCTGCCCCAAGTGGAGAAGTTCAAGTATCTCGGGGTCTTGTTCACAAATGAGGGAACAATGGAACGCGAGATCGACAGGCGGATCGGTGTGGTGTCCGCAGTGATGTGGGCTCTGCATCGGTCTATCGTGGTGAAAAAGGAGCTGAGCCGTAAGGCAAAGCTCTCAATTTACCAGTCTATCTACGTTCCTACCCTCACCTATGGTAATGAGCTATGGGTAGTGACCAAGAAAACGAGATCGCGAATACAAGCGGCTGAAATGAGTTTTCTCCGCAGGGTGTTTGGGCTTTCCCTTAAAGATAGGATGAGAAGCTCAGTCATCCGGGAGGGGCTCAGAGTAGAGCTGCTGCTCCTCCGCATCGAGAGGAGTCAGATGAGGTGGCTCGGGCATCTGATCAGGATGCCTCCTGGATGCCTCCCTGGTGAGGTGTTCCAGGCACGTCCAACTGGGAGGAGGCTCCGGGGTAGACCCAGGACACGCTGGAGGGACTATGTCTCCCGGCTGGCCTGGGAACGCCTCGGGATTCCCCCGGAAGAGCTAGAAGTGGCCACAGAGAGGGAAGTCTGGGCATCTCTGCTCAAGCTGCTGCCCCTGTGACCCGACCTCAGATAAGCGGAAGAAGATGGATGGATGGATGGATGCACCCTTATGCTAAAACCTTTTAAATCAATTTTTTTCCCTTATCAAGCAACACTCAATGACAAAGTGAAAACATTATTTTAGGAATTTTTGTAATTATCACTTTGACACAAAAGTATTTTGACCCTTTACTGTGACAATTGAAATTTAGCATTCTGTTGATCATCATTGAGATGTTTCTACACCTTTTATAGTTCACCTGTGGTCAATTCAATTGGTTCCACATGATTAGGAGGGGCATACACCTGTTTATAGAGGGTAGCACAGCTGATAATGTGTATCAGAATAAAAACTAAGCAATCAGGTCGAAGGAATTGCCTCCAGAGCTTTGAGACAAGATTGTCTTGAGGTTACTGATCTGGGGAAGGTCTATAACAAAACTTTCTACACCATTGAAAGTTCTCAAGAGCACAGCTGTCTTCATAATTATTAACTGGAACAAGTTGTGGGAACAACCAAAACTCTTACTAGAGTTAGCCATCCAATCAAACTCAGCAATTTTGGGAGAAGTGCCTAGGTAACAGAGGTGACAAAGAACCTGATGGTCACTCTGGCCTGATCTCCAGAGAACCTGCGTGGAGATCAGAGAAGTTCCCAGAAAGACAACCATCACTGCAACACTCCACCGATTTGTGGAAGAGTGGCCACATGACAAGTGAAGGTCTGCTTGCAGTTTTCAAAAATGTACCTAAAGGACTCTAATGCTATGAGAAACATGATTCTCTGGTCTGACAAAATCAGACCAGAGAATCTTATTTCTGTTTGGCTTCAGTTCCAAACATCATGTCTGGAGGAAATCAGGTGCACAATCATCTGCACAATATCATTCCCAATGGTGAA
Source organism: Polypterus bichir lapradei (assembly GCA_026402145.1). Lineage (NCBI taxonomy): Eukaryota > Metazoa > Chordata > Cladistia > Polypteriformes > Polypteridae > Polypterus > Polypterus bichir. Next base: position 3,715,436 of record JANRMT010062792.1, on the reverse strand, counting down.
GCATGGTGGTTACAGCATCATGCATGTGGGGTTGGTTTTCATCAGCAGGGACTGGGAGACTAATCAGGGTTGAGGAAAAGGTGAAAGTACAGGGATATCTTTAATGAGAACCTGTTCCAGAGCACTCTAGACCTCAGACTGGGGCAAAGGTTCACCTTCCAATAGGACAATGACCTTAAGCACAAAGTTAAGACAACACAGGAGAGGCTTAGGATCAACTTTGTGGATGTTCTTGAGTGGTCCAGCCAGAGCCTGCATTTCTCCCCACGAAACATCTCTGGAGAAACATGAAAATAGCTGTCCATTGATAGCCTCCATCCATCCTGAGAGGGCTTGAGAGGATCTGCAGAGTACCAGAAAATCCTCAAATTCAGGTGTTCAAAACTTGTCTTGTTATAACTGGTGAGATTGGGCATCAGACCGAAAGAAGCGGGAGTTCTGTGTGTTGTGTGTAGATGAGAGTAAAATTGTCTCAGACACAGGTAGCAGAGGGTAATGTTGTGAGGAACCTTATTACAATTGGCTGACATTAAGATTAGTGTCCCTTGGGGTCAGTGTGAGGGCCACTTCTATTTTTAATATATATAAATTATTTGGAGAGGAATATAAGTAACAAGCTGGTTTGCAAATGCTAGGTGGTTTGGCAGATAATCTAGAATCCAATGAATCATTACAGAGGGGCTTGGGCAGCATACAGGCTTGGGCAGATTTGTGGCAGATTACATTTACTGATATTAAATTTCAAGTGTTGCATGTAGGAAGTAAAAATGTTAGGTTTGAATACACAATGGGCGGTCAGAAAATCGAGAGTACACCTTATGAGAAGGATTTAGAAGTCATAGTGGACTCTAAGCTATCAACTTCCTGATAGTGTTCAGAAGCCATTAAGAAGGCTAACAGAATGTTAGGTTATATAGCACGATGTGTGGAGTACAAGTCCAAGGAGGTTATGCTCAACCTTTATAATGCACTGGTGAGGCCTCATCTTGAATACTGTGTGCAGTTTTGGTCTCCAGGCTACAAAAAGGACATAGCAGCGCTAGAAAAGGTCCAGAGAAGAGCGACTAGGCTGATTCCAGGGCTACAGGGGATGAATTATGAGGAAAAATTAAAAGAGCTGAGCCTTTACAGTTTAAGCAAAAGAAGATTAAGAGGTGACATGACTGAAGTGTTTAAAATTATGAAGGGAATTAGTACAGTGGATCGAGACTGTTATTTTAAAATGAGTTCATCAAGAACACGGGGACACAGTTGGAAACTTGTTAAGGGTAAATTTCGCACAAACATTAGGATGTTTTTCTTTACACAAAGAACGATAGACACTTGGAATAAGCTACCAAGTAGTGTGGTAGACAGTAAGACGTTAGGGACTTTCAAAACCCGACTTGATGTTATTTTAGAAGAAATAAGTGGATAGGACTGGTGAGCTTTGTTGGGCTGAATGGCCTGTTCTCGTCTAGAGTGTTCTAATGTTCTAACCCAGGAAGACTCCAGGATGGAATTGCTTGTCTGAATACCTGAATTATGTTCCAGTTTTTTATCTTTAATAAATCTGCAAAAATTTCTAAATTCCTGTTTTTGCTTTGTCATTCTGGGATATGGCCAACATAACAAAATATCTAAAAAGTAATACTTTCTATATTCTCTTTATATGTATGAGATATTTTTCTCCACCCAAAGGGTGTTTGTCACTTCTTAGTCTGTAGCAATGTCTGCGCCTTATGGGGTCTCAAAGACTTGCCATTTAATGCTCATTCTATCTATTCCCATGTAAGGATAGTCTCTGCTAGTCCATAAACAAATGAAAACAAAGCTGCACTTCTCTGAAAGGGTTACTTGGCCTTGGCTTAAAAGCAGTGAACAATGGATACTGAAGCACAGCAAAAATGAATGAGGCAGACTATCTAATTTTAAACTCGGGATCCTTCATGATACTGAAATGAAAAAAAAAATAAGAATAAACAGACTGCTAGAAAAAATGAATATATCATCGGGACAGGCCCTGTTTGCCAAAGTTTAATCGGGTTCCATTCTGACTTTTAAAGGCCATGGTTATGTTACAGAAATGGATCCTGGTATCTAATTTGTGGGAGGACTGATAATCATCTCTACAATATTAAATAACATTATTTAATTTTAAAAGGCCTTACATCTTACTTTGGACTTTTATATGCATATTCACTTAGCTATAAAAGTCACTGTTTTCAGATAGTAGGTTATGGTGGAGATTTGGTTACTTTCTTTAAATTCCTTCCACCTTTCTTTCCAATGGGCACAGAGGTTAGCACAGTATGGTAAGGGGGTCTGAGTTTCTTCATTTATGCTGTACAGCCCACTACAAAAAGATGCAGTGGATACACTAGAAGTCACCTGAGAAAAGAATAATCTGGAGGTTCACTAAGCTGAAGGGCCACATCAGTCAATTCAGGTACAGCCATCGCTTCAGGGTGGAGCACAGAAGACCTTGTAGACTCCAAATCAAAATTTCAAAATGCTCAAATGACGTGCTTGTAGCACAAAGAAGGAGAGAGGCCAAGACAAATCAATATAACTACTTCAAGAAATGAATTCCATCCATCCATCCATCATCCAAACCGCTATGTCCTAACCCAGGGTCACAGGGGTCTGCTGGAGCCAATCCTAGCCAACACAGGGCGCAAGGCAGGAAACAAACACCGGGCAGGGCGCCAGCCCACCGCAGAAGAAATTAACTACAAACTGAAAATTTTCAAAACAAAATATATATAGGGTGGTCCAGATCTAATTATGCAATTTTCATTACGATATACCTTATTAAGTTTATTACATAGAAAATCACCCAAAAAATCCTGGAGCATCGAGAAGTGTGCGAACTGACGACATGAAGAATCGTCTTTGCACCGAACCGGAATTGTCCCCACATAAATCAAAGTCATCCAGACGATCTGGATCTGCATAATTAGATCTGGACCACCCTGTATATATATATACAGTACAGGTCAAAAGTTTGGAGACAACTCCTCATTCAATGTGTTTTCTTTATTTTCATGACTGAAGGCATCAAAACTATGAATGAACACATGTGGAGTTATGTACTTAACAAAAAAAGGTGAAATAACTGAAAACATGTTTTATATTCTAGTTTCTTCAAAATAGCCACCCTTTGCTCTGATTACTGCTTTGCACACTCTTGGCATTCTCTCGATGAGCTTCAACAGGTAGTCACCTGAAATGGTTTTCACTTCACAGGTGTGCCTTATCAGGGTTATTTAGTGGAATTTCTTCCTTTATCAATGGGGTCGGGACCAGCAGTTGTGTTGTGCAGAAGTCAGGTTAGTTGGACGATCATTTATTTTTCAACAGGACAATGACCCCAAACACACCTCCAGGCTGTGTAAGGGCTATTTGACCAAGAAGGAGAGTGATGGAGTGCTGTAAATGGTCATGAAAATAAAGAAAACACATTGAATGAGGAGGTGTGTCCAAACTTTTGGCCTATACTGTATATATATATATATATATATATACTGTATACACTACATGGCCAAGGGTATGTGGGCACCTCTCCAAATTATTGAGTTCAGGTGTTTCATTGTTAACAGGTGCATAAACTCAAGCACTTAGCTATGCAATCCCCATTGACAAACATTGGCAGTAGAACGGGTTGTATTGAAGAGCTCAGTGACTTTAAACGTGCCACTTCTGTCACAAGTCAGGATGTGAAATTTCTGTTTTGTTAGATTTGCTTCTGTCACTATAAGTGCTATTGGAAATGTCTATGAGCAACAACAGTTTAGCCGTGACATTGTAGACCATGTAAACTCATAGAGCAGGGCTGCAAAGTGCCAAAACATATAGTGTGTAAAAATTGCCTATCCTCTGTTGCATCACTCACAGCAGAGTCCCAAACTGCCTCTGGAAGAAACAGCAGCATAAGATGTGTGCATCAGGAGCTTCCATGGCTAAGAAGCTGCACACAAGCCTAAGATCACCATGCGCAATGCCAAGCTGTTATACTTCAGTCAGGGTTCCCCCTCTGGCTGGGGTTCAAATTCATATCTTATGTCATCTTTGTGTCGATTTTTGCAAAGCGTTTTAACTCAGTTTTAACTCAGATCGAGCTGCCCTGTGGGACATCCTGATGATTCGCAGGATCCCCTCGAGGTTGTTGGATATCATGACCGGCCTGTACACTGGTACTGTGAGTTCTGTGCAGAGAGGAGGTAGGACCTCTGTGTTTTTCCCAGTTGATTCTGTGGTTTGTCAGGGGTGTGTTCTTGCTCCTACTCTGTTCAATGCTTGTATGGACTGGGTGTTGGGCAAGGTCGTGGGGTCCAGTGGCTGTGGGGCATCTGTTGGTGAAGAAAGATTCACGGATCTTGACTTTGCTGACGATGCTGTGATCTTTGCGGAGTCAATGGAGGCTCTGATTGGGGCGCTCAAAAGACTGAGTGAGGAGTGTGAGTGTCTGGACTTGCGAGTGCCCTGGATAAAAACCAAGACCCAGGCCTTTAATGACCTCTTGGGCACAGCCATCAGCAGTGTGTCTGTTTGCGGAGAGAGTGTTGACCTTGTTGAGAGGTTTACTTACCTTGGCAGTGACATTCATGTCTCTGGTGACTCTTCCTGTGAAGTCAGTAGACGAATTGAGAGAGTATGGGGGGTCATGAGGTCGCTGGAAAGGGGTATGTGGTGCTCCCATTATCTATGCAAAAGGACGAAGGTCCAAGTCTTTAGAGTCCTGGTGCTTCCTGTCTTGCTATATGGTTTTGAGACATGGACACTATCCAGTGACCTGAGATGAAGACTGGACTCCTTTGGTACTGTGTCTCTTTGGAGAATCCTTGGGTACCATTGGTTTGACTTTGTGTTGAATGAGCGGTTGCTCATGGAGTCCCGAATGAGGCACATTACCTGCATTGTAAGGGAACATCAGTTACGGCACTACGGCCATGTGGCGCGTTACCCCAAGGGTGATCCGGCTCATAAGATCCTCATTGTTGGGGACCCAAGTGGCTGGACCAGGCCAAGAGGTTGCCCACGTAACATGTGGCTGCGGCAGATGGAGGGTCATTTCTGGAGGGTAGGACTGGACTGCGTGTCTGCCTGGGGGGGTTGCAAACCGGGATCCCAAGTTGTTTCGCCGTGTAGTGGGTGCGGCAACGCACTGTACTGGTGCATGCTCTTTGTTCATTTTTTATTCTTTTTAGATGTATTCATTATATTTATGTTTACTTGATACTGATTGGTATGTTTGTTTCAATGTCTCTGTGATGTTCCATGTATATTGTGAGTGGTCTGCCAGGAGGCCAGGCCACCTGCCAATTACCACCAGAATCTGCTCTCTGCTCTGTATAACCTGAGGGTTTCCCACAATTCCTGGTGGTTCATTTCAAACATGCCAGAGATCTGGTGAGTTTTCTTATGTTTTCAACTGTACTCTGTGATTTATTGGAGTTTTCAGCTGTATTGTTCTGTCTTCTGACCACTCTTTTGATGCTGTACTGGGACTTTGTTTGCTTGGATTTGCCATTAACAGATATTGTATGCCTTTTATGCTCTTCAATGCTTTACAGTATTACAGAGTTTATATCTTTATATGTAAGGACTCTGTGTCTGCACCTACTGTATATCTAGTTGGGTTCTGAAAGAAACTCCCTCTATTGGGCATTTTTTGGAAGTTCTTTTGGGAGTTCTAGTCAAACCACAAGCGTCAGCGGGAGTGCTGTAAAGCATGCGGTCTTGGGACTCTGGAGCAGTGGAAGTGCGTTCTCTGGAGTGATGGATGACACGTCACTATCTGGCAGTTTAATGAATGAGTTTGGGATTTGGTGTTTGCCAGGAGAAAGCTACCTTCCTGACTGCATAGTGTCTCATGTAAAGTTTGGTGGAGGTAAAATAATGCTCTGGGACTGTTTTTCTGGGTGTGGGCTAGGCTCCTTGGTTCCAATGAAGGGCGCTGTTAATGCTACAGCATCCAAATATATTTTAGACAATTGTGTGCATCCAACTTTGTGGCTATAGTTTGGGGGAGAGCAGCATGACTATTTCCCTTTACCCAAAGCCCTGTCGGGAAGGACATGGTTTGATTTTTTTGTCGTGGAGGAACATCTTTGGGATGAATGGGAGTGCTGATTGTGTGACAGGTCTTCTCATTTAGCATCATGACCTGTCCTCACAAATGATCTTTTGGCTGAATTGGCACAAATTCCCACAGACACAATTGAAATCTTGTGGGAACCTTTCTCAGAAGAGTGGATGGAAGCTGCTATAGATGCAACGGGCAGGTCAGCTCCACATTAATGCCCATGGGTTTGGAATATGAAGTCCAACATTTGGTCATATTGTGTATTTTTAGGAGGAGCCAAACAAGAATTAATGGGAAGAGCAAATGTCAAAACAAGGATGTGAGATATCAAACAACAAAACAAGAAGGCCAGGGGAAGGTAAGAAAAATCACATTGAGTTCTAACTACCTTTAAGATCTTTACCTAATGAACTAAACACCCTGGTCTTTGTTTTCTTGGACTGTTTGTTTTCTGTCTCCTCATGAGGCATTAGCTTTTGCTGGTACGGTTTGACTCCCCTTTCATGGGTTCTTCTTTTTGAAGTATTGTTAGTTTTTGGCTTTGATTATTTTAGTTTTCTAAATATTCTGTTCCTGCCCTTAGTTTCTGTTTTTTTTTTTGTTTTTCAGCTATGGACTTTGTTTGCCTTTGGGATGCCAGTTGCAGGCAACATATTGTCACATCCTAGACAATTTTTAAAATTGTGTTTTCTTTTGTTAAATAACTTTTATTATTCCAAGAAATAATGTGTTGTGGATTTATATGGCTCTACTCTTCCTTTTGGGATTGTTAGTCCTTGATGTTTTTCTGAGTGCAGGCAGCAGGTCTGATTTTGAGATTTAGGGCTAGGCCTTCTTGGAGTTTTCAGGCCTTTTTTTTAAATTGATCTTCAACATCCAAAACAGTTTGTGGTTTTTAATTTTTATCCACAAAAATAGACAACTATTACACCATTCCACCATCTTTTACAAGTGCACGTAGTAACATCATGCAGCAGAAAACAATATGTCCACCTCCATGTTTGAAAACAGTAACAGTAAAAATACAAAATGGTACCAAATTGATGTCACAAAATAATTCATAAAAAATATGAATAATGCTAAATTTGTAACAAAACAGTCAGAAGTAAAGAAAAATTTCTAATTGTGACAAGAAATCTGGTGAATAATAAGTGAACATGCATACTGGAAGTGGATATCCAGCTTTCTTCCATTCATTTATTCTGTGATTCCACTTACAGAACCTTGAAGAATTTCCCTAATGAAAAGGATCAAACCTAACAAAATGCTGACCTTGTAGGTGTGTGTGTCTGTGTGTGTGTGTGTGAATGTGCAGAGTTCCCCATTCACAGTTGTTTTCTGCCTATTCCCAGATGCTGCGGACGGAGCCTGAATTGTGTAAGTAGACTTGATGAAGGGTCAATGCATTTCTATTTTGAAAAACAATTGCTGCTGCTTTGAGTGTACGTGACATTTGATTGCAACTGTACAGGACTGTTCTTTATTGCAATGGCTAGTGGTGATCTTTTTTCTTTTGGCGGTCTGGCCTATTTATAACGAGGCCGGCAGTGTCACTCAGAGGTGATCATGACACAGACAAAAGGGCGCTTACTTTGGATAGCTATATTTAGAATAGTCACTACAGAAGTTGCTGTATACTTTTCAGCCTGTAATTTTTCATAACAAGAAAATCACCAGGGGACTATATATCTCTCAGCTACACAGCAGGTGTGCATAGCGCCATTAATTGACGACAATTGTTTTATTGGCTTGAGTACAACAGGAGCTTCCCAGATGTCAAAATTTCACTTAGTAAAATGACGAATGTTAACCTTATGGTGTGGCAGAGTTGCCTAGGATGGCCTGGGGCAAAGGTAGCATGCTATTTAGGCCACTTCCTGCTTGCTTAGGAACCATAACTCTTCGATATATCTTTTTAATACATAATCTTCTGTAGGTATTTCCACAATAAATGCCAGCGATTTCTTTGTTTTCTCCTCTCTCCTGCCCGACATTATTACTTACATATGATTCACCCTTAACTGTCACTGATGTTATTGATGTTAAAATATACATTGTTGCTTACCTAAAACAGAAGGCGGCAGCTGGAGTCTGGCTGGAAATGGTAGAGAGGAAAAGAAAAATGACAGGTTAACATTTGCCTCTAGATAATGATGCATGATTTTCAGAACTAAAGTATTAATTACTAGAATTTTTTCGTACTGTCTGATGATCTTAGAGTAGTTCCAAAGTGCTGTCTGACGTCTGGAGTAGACATGCCAATCTGTGGAGGCATTGGAGCATTCAGGTGTACTGTTTCATTTTGGCCATGAATCTGTTGTTTTTGTTTGGGTGACAGAAAAAGTAAACTTCATTGGTGAGCCAGTTAATCACTCCTGTGCACTATTATTGCACAGCATTATACTCATGATTGCCCATTCATCATATACACTTTCTCCGTTAATTTTCTTCTTGTTTTTCTTGTGTGTATTTGATAGTGTTTGTTGATGTTTTATGGTGAAATATTTCCCGAGCTTCTGTACAAAGCTGTTTCCCTGTTTGGCACCAATAAAGCAAAAAAGCAATATCTATCTATCTATCTATCTATCTATCTATCTATCTATCTATCTATCTATCTACTGAGTGATCAAGATTATTTCTTTTGCTCATAATAACTCAAATATATTTAACTCACCAAAATAATAAAATAAGTCACATCCAAACGATGTGAATGAGGGGTAGAGGCCAGTCTTCAATTCCACTGGTCAAGAGTCCTGTCTTAAGTTCAAAAGCTCCTCAGCTTACTCCCTGTGAATATGTTTCTTATTCATACCCTGATTTTTCCAGGACTATTTATTTAAAAATACTTTAGCAAAAACTGCTTGCACTTTGCATGCTGTAAGCATAGAGTCGGATAATTTTCATGTGGATTATGCGACATGAATAGCATAACATTTTTATTAATTCATTTTTTTTATATTGTTTACTGTTGTCCAGCCTCAGCCTCCATATACACCCTTTGTTATCTCTTTGCCCCATGAAAATATGAGATTTTTTTTTCTAGGCCATTACTACAAACCACATTGAGTACATAACATTTAAAAAATAAAAGAATATTCCACTGAACAATTATAACTGCCATAAGACAAAAAAGAAAGGGTTAATTGAATCTAAATAAAACTGGAGTTTGCCCGGAAGGGCAGTTTGTCTCATGACAGAATATGGCTCATTCTAGGAGGATCTTTTATTCTGTGAGGCACTGGTTCAAACGAATGCTGACTTCTGGTGATGGGGCTTGTCTTTAGCAAACTGAAAGGGGGCGGGTGGCATGGGTTGGAGCAGAAGTGATGTCAGCCATCTTTTGGGGCATTGTCCAGTGTAGTCCAATGTAACAGCATGTTAGTGACTGTGCAACATCCTTTATCTTCTCTGTGTGTTTATTTATTTAAACAAAACCCCATAAGCTACGCACTAAACCCATGGGTTTGACAACCATACAGTTAATAGACTTGCATTTATGTTAAATAGATTAGGCTATCTGTCCTACCTTTTTTGTTCATATTTGTAACTCTCATTTTTGTATTTCATTATCAAAGGGTAGTGACGACCAAACTGCTTTCCTGAAGCCAACCTTCTTTAGTTGCCTTTTACAACACACAAGAGGGCCAGTGACACGTCATTCTAAGCCGAGATCATGGAAGTAAGCCTAAAGGCAGGTGGGTCAGATTAACTGGAGACTATATAGCGACTTGCTGTATGCCAAACTGAGTCCTGCAGTGGAAGGATTAATCATTTAGGGTTAACTTCTGTCTAGCAGCCAGTGCTACTGGGATAGGATCCAACCCCATAACAATAAAGTATATTGAAAGCAAGTGGGGTGGGGTTTTGGGTATTGTTTAAGATTAATAAATGTCAACTCTGTCTGCTTAGGCATATAGGATAATTAAAGATATTAGGCATTCTGCACACCCTTGCTTTCTGACAAACAGCAGAGGACCAATGGCGCTTGTACCAGTAGATTTAGGGGCAGTTTCTCCCCACAAGTTGTAAGGTTGTCAAACTGTTAATAATAAGAACAAGTAATATATATATATGTCACATGCTATGTAAACTTTTATGTCTGTGTGTGTGTATACGTTTCTTTATTGGTATTATTTTATTAACTTTCTCATTATTAATATGTGTTGTGACAAAACATGCAAGTATGGATTGCATTGTACTGAATACACATGAGAATACATTTGATATGACTTGATGTGTTTTTTGACTGGACTGATTTTTCATCTTTTTGTTTACAGCAAAGTGTGTTTGATTACTTAATTATAACTGTTCCATTGCAATGCACATATTTGGAATATAACATTTCATTAAATACAGTAGCAGGTTTACAGAACGGCAGAATGAATGATGTTTCTGTGTGTTACTTACTAAATGGCCTACTGGTTACGGTAAAGGAATCTGAAGCCTAGCCTTGGTTGTTCAGTTGCCACCAATGACTAATTTATAATTTCCCTGTCATTGAAGGCCATAGTTTCTTCAAACAACTAAGATGCTTTCTTTGAATTTGAGTTCATGTACTGGCACAAATTAAAATATAACATATACTACTTGCTGACTCTAAACTGGGTGCTTATGGGAGTCTCACTGCAGGTGGGACAAGCTTCAACTGTGTATGTCCATATAGTGGAGCATGCAGGTCCAGAAACTGGATACGTGATTAATAATAGAGAGGTGTCTACGCTTAAAATGAACTAATTCCTTTAAACCAGTTCCTCTGGCTACCCCTGCTTCTGTAACATCGGTTCAGCTGAGAATAAAAAATGGAAACTTGGGAGCTGGAGATCCTGAAGCTGTTTTTCAGGGTTGGTGTTACCGAATTATGGCTTCAATACCGGCCATCCTTGCCTTAATGAAGATGATGGAATCAGGGCTGTGATTCTCCTTTTATGCTGGCTATCTTCTTTAGGCAACACTGATGGAATAACTCAGAAGGTTTAGGTGACAACAGTACATAAGCCAGGCCTCGCAGCCATACAGGGAAGTAGTGACGCAAGCAGCCTTATAGGCTAGGAGCTTGGCTTCCTTCTTGCGGTTACATTTCTCGAGGACTTGCTAAACTTTCTCTTTGGTGGTTGCCTTTTAGGGAAGTTCATCCAGTGTTTGCACAAAGCATAACTCCACAGAAGTAGACGGAAGCCTTGCACAGCTACTCTGATCACATAGGGTATGATTGTAGTGGGCTATGGTAAACTAACTATGATAACAAAAAAAAGCAGAAGTAAACCACCTCATTTGGCACAAAGACTGAAATTTCATAATACTCTCTGTTAACCAAATCTTCTCATTCTTACTTTTAGAACTGTGCTTTCCACTTGAGAGCAAGCAAACATGACTAAAATTAAGCGAGTAGCTGGACAATGCAGTAGCCGTGTGGTTAAAAATCAACTCAGTTCAATTCGTTTTTGTATATGAATGCAGGCCTATGGCATTATAATAAGCTTATTTCTGTAATACACATTAAACAGAGTAGTCACATAAAATGCAAATTAGATTAAACATGCAACTACACAGAACAATTCCAAATTGACCAACATAAACACACCATGACAATAAAATTCAACTAATATGAAAATGGAGGTGACAAAAGCAGAAGATGACAAAAATTCCAGTCAACAGTGCCCATGGACAATGAAATGAAAATTTGAAGGCCCATGATAAAGTATAATAGAATCACGGGACACGAGCCTGGTCAGAATTTTGAAGAACGGATATGTTTGGAGATTAAATGTAGTGCACTGATTAACTCTTGGAAAGGACGGGCACGCTATAATAAGAACACAGAGCACACGAAATTTGACAAACGAGAGGAGACCATTCAGACCATCAAGCCTGTTTGTTAAACTAATAGTTAAGCGGTCCCAGTATCTCATCCTTGTACTTCCTAAAGCTTGTCCAGGTTTCTGCTTCAACTACATATCTCAGTTTTTTGTTCCAGATTCTAATGACACTTTGCGGAAAGAAGTGCTTCCTGGTGAAATGCCTGCGAAAATGAATGCACTCAGAAATCTACAGAGATAGGGAGAAGAGCAAACCTCCTACAGACAGAGGCAGGACTCCAAAGCTGTAAGGCAGCAGTGCTAAGCACAAAGCCATCAAACAAACGAGTGTCTTCTTGATATAGTGTTCATCTCCTCAGCGTTTGGATGACAGGTTATTTCCCAAGAAGAGTGCCCTCTGTGTGGAGTGTGTGCATCGTGAGTATACTCCCTTCAGCTTTCTCCTGCACTTTGTAGACATGCCGTCAGGTTGACTAGCTACTGTAAACTGTGAAGAAATCACATGACTTCTGTAGCAGCTGTAGTCTTGTTAGTCTTACTCAAAACTTCTTTAGACAAATGAATATCTCATTTATTTTCTTCTTGTTTACCTTCCTGCTTGTCTTCTTTAATTGTCCCCTCCAGTGTCTTTAAGCTTGTTCTTTTTTAATTCTGTATTTCATTCTTTCTGTGTCATCCATTCCAGTATCATTGCTCATGGTCTCTCTTTGATCTTTTTCCTTTCTGGTGGGACTACAAAGAGGTGTCGAAATGCACAGAATGTGTCCCATCCAGTTTTTCTGCCTCGTCAACAATTGCCCCAAAAATCTGCACAACTTCCTTCTCTGTATGATGTTCTGTCCAGCTGGTTTTCTCCACTGATCGCCATGCACACATTTCTAACACCTCCGGTCTTCTTTCCTCATTGCCTGTGAAATGCCGGTGTCTTCATCATCCATTGCTTTAGACTCCCACTCATTAATTCCTTTCTTCTGTAGAAGGCCTCTTTCCCTACATGTATTCCTTCAACTGTTCATTTCTATATTTTTATTTCTTTTTCATTCCTGTTGTTCCAAAGGTTAATGTAAGATTTTTAGGTACAGATTCAAAAAGATGAAAAAGTGTACCAACACACGGCAAGCATGAATTCTGGGCAGGACACCACTGTAAAGCACAAACTTTTAATCGTTCAAATGAAATTAATTAATTAATGGAAAGCATATACAATCAATCACTTAAATTAAATCGTTGTTTGATCGATCAATTAATTAAATACAAATATGGATACATGCGTGAAAAAGCCTGGAAAAATAATTAATGACCTAACTAATTACAAATGCTGCATGAACATACATGATAACGTCTGGACTTCAATTCATTTGATGGCTGAGTGACTTACCAGGTGCAGTTTGCCCATTTTTTGCTTGGGCTTCTTCCAGAGGGCATAAGGCTGATTACTGCCTTCCTCCCTGCATCAATGACCAGTCGACATACAGTACACAAATAGGCAGAGAGTGGTGTTTTTCAATGTCATATTCCTCTGAGAGGTTTCCTCTTAATTTTCCTGGTTATCTTCTCATACCCTAAAGATGTACAGGCCAGGTTAACGCATGTGAAGTGGGGTTCATTCCTGCCATTTGCCTAATACTGCTAGGACAGGTTCTGGGCACTCTGCAACCTGTAATTGGAGTGGTGGGTTAGAAAATGGATGGATGGGCAGAAATAAGCTGTACCAGCTCTTAAGCTCTCCATCCATTTTCAATACGTAGATCTATGAACCAGATGAACGGATTAGTGTGACACTTAAACCCACCTCTTTATGACACACATCAAGCCCACAAAATGGCAATGAGGCGACGGGGATTTCTGATTTGTCGAAGCTGCATTAAGTAGGACATGTCTAATTTTACTTCTAACCTGTGCCACCAGGCCAAAAATGTGCAACATTCTGTGAGACAGTTGGTACGCTTTACATTACTGACATTTAGAAAGAGTCCCAATGCAAGCGTAAATGGTATGAAAAGAATTTGCAAAGCATTCCTTCTTCTAAAACGCCTAACACAACCAGCCAGGAGATCTTTGCATCAGTTGCACGCAGGAGAAAAACGGTCTGGGCCATTGTATTCATGTAAGGTGGTGATGTCTTTTAAAAACAGTAATCCATATATGAACTTTCTGTCCCCATGCTTTTCAGTTTGTATGGACTGAGACCTATCTCAGTAAGGCAGAGCCTTCTAGCATTAATTAAACAATCTGGCAAGATACAGGAACCAACATATTGCTGTAAATGGATTTAAACCTGTCAAGTAAAAATAATGCTCTTCTTTTAATTGGAGACATTAAACAGTTGACAATGGAGATTTTGCTTTCTGAACACTTTTGGGTGTATTGTATGGATTTTGGCGTGGTGAGCACAAAAACCACCTTTAGGCTTTGCTATCACATATCATTTTATCTCCTATTTTTGTGATTTCCTGTCATATTATAAATATACGTACGTGTAAAGCAACTACGGTAGGAACATCTGCCATGATCTAAAAGTAGTGTCACTGCTCCTAGGAATGCAGCTCAGATTTAACAAGTCCTGTTGGTTCATTTGCAAAAGGGACAGTTATGCTAAAGAGTCTCATTACATTAACAGGAACTGGCCGCCCCATTGGCTTTTGGCTCCAGGGCAAAAAAGTGTGTCACATAAACCACTCATCGACCCATCAAAGATATTTTGGATTCCTCTTCATATAATTAAACATTTTGTGAGAGCATTGAACAAGGAAGGTGAAGGATTTTCATATTTGAGAAGAATAACTGATTTTTAAGGTTGCTGGTCCACAAATCAGACCTGACATCAATGACAGACAGTTCATGGATCTGCTAGAGGATGTGACGATGTGGGTTCAGCTCCATGCTCCTGCTGGGGGAAATCACATGGAAGGCATTGAAGGATGTTGTTTACAACTTTCTTGGCAACTGCAGAGCACCAAACTACGCCCAGAAGGTTGGCACCATGCTTCAAGCATCAAATCATGAAGTTCAGCAGGTTGCTAAAATTCATTTTCTGCATTCACATTTGGACTTCTTCCCTGTTAATCCTGGTGCAGTCAGAGGTGAACGTGATGAAATGTTTCACCAGGATATAGCAACGCTGGATGCTTACCAACTATTTTTGGGCACTAAAATGAGAACCGTCACATTCTGAATACAAATGAAAATCAGCAGCAGAATGTGTCAGTTCAATTGAAGTAATGTAATGTACAGTATCAGCATCATCAACACACTAAATTCAATAAAAGTTAAATTCATGTTTCTCCAAATACCTACATGATGTAGGTACAGTGTACCTACACTCAATAATAAATTATATTTGTATTCAGCTTGAAGGTAATCTTCTTAATCATCAAAATGTTACTGTCCAGTGAAATTAAAGTTGCAAGTTGCCTCTCAAAGTGAAGTAGCTATGGCATTGCTGTGCCTTTTTGTACCTTTAAGGCCATCATTAAATTTAGTGTTGAAAGAACTGCAGAGTCCAATTGTTGGAGACTCCCCATAAAAAAAAAGGAAGAAGAGCAGCCCCTAATCTGGAAGTCATTGTCATGGGAGCTGAGGTGACTCTGGAAGTGCTAGTGGGCTGGGGTTACAAAGGCTCTTCTGGCCTAAGAACTTGTGAGCCAGGTGACAGGTTAGGGTTAGGGCTGGTAGGAGCTTAGCTGGAGTGAGGGTGGTCGGCAGGCCAGAGGTAGTGCAGGAGCTGTGGATTGGGGGAGCTCAATGAGTGTTGTGTTTGATGCATGGTGGGTAAATGCATTATGCACCTCACAGATTAGTCAGGAAGACCCATTAGGTATTGGTTATTTGTTTTTCCTTTCTTTTTTTATTGGATTATTTACTCATTATTTTAACCTCCCCATATGAGTTCTTTATTTTTGAGTAATAAAAACGTTTTTTTTTGGCTTCTTTGCTATTTTTCGGATTCAGACATGACTCATGTAAGTTCCCAACAGGTGACAGAGAACAAAGGGCCATTGTACATCTTTTTACTGGATTTGAGGTCTAAGAGGTCTTCATTAAAATAACAGTTTGCCTGCTAAACCAGCCCATTTCTTAGCTTTTATAGTTCAATACAGGCCTGAAGCCGGAGTCTAGCCCAAGCACACTGGGAACAAAGCAGAAACCACCCTGACACGGGCACATGCCTGCTCTTAGCTGCACTTAAGAGTTACCAGATACCCTAACCTGCTCATGTTTGGTACATGAGAGTGAACTGGAGGATCTGGACAACAACCCACATGCAGAAGGACTAGCCAGAGGCTGTGAGTCAGCTGGGGCTCTGGAGCCGTGTGGCAGCACACCAGTCATTAAGCCGTGGTGCCAACCCAGTACCAGGCTGGCTTTTCACACTGTGACTTTATGTCTTGTGCACTGCCTTCTCAGACACTGCCAGGTAGTCGTTGTCTGTGTGTTTCACCAGACCTGAGGAGCAGCCTTACTTTAAGATTGATGAAGATGAATCCTGCCTCAAAGAGCAACATGTCACTGGTTATCTCAACCACAGCATTTCAAATGATTCATGAGTGAGGAATGCTAATAATAATAAACATGGGTGCAAAGATCTTTTGCCTCATGGCAGACAAAACTGCAATACAAACTAAGTCAAGAAAAGTAAAAAAGTGAGAAAAAAAATAACATTTAAAGGGAATTTCTTCACCACCCGTCCTCCATGCTTATGTGTTGTCTGCTTAATGACACTAATAAAGGCCGAACAAATAAGATTATATAACACATCAGCACTAAATGGACAAGGACACCATAAAACCCTACAGCAGAACTAGGCAACATGCACAGCAAGCCTAGCAATCAACTGAAAATGTCTCGTGATAATCAGGCAGATTTTCTGAACATCCATGAAATCTCTGCAATTCTTGGGATGGGAGAGGGGACTTTACCAGCGGCAGTGAATGCTAGGTGGGCCGCAGCTCTGGATGGGGCTATGGATGTAGCAGATCATCAGCTACAATATGAAGCATTCTAGAATTATATGACAGGACTAAAGTTCCATAAAGGAAAGACCCATCCATCCATCCATCCATTATCCAACTCGCTATATCCTGACTACAGGGTCACGGGGGTCTCGCTACAATTAATCCAATAAAAAGTGTCTCAAATCAAGGAAATGCTTGAGTCTATGTGTTCTGATTCTGCTTCACACTATAAAAGGACAACAAACAAAACACATAAAACTCCAGTCAAGAAGACCACCACAACAGCTTTGTGTTACTAAGGACTGGTGTCTACTTCTTACCTTACAGCAAAATATACGGCAGAGAAAAGCCATGGGAGAACTGAAGGAGTCCTCAAAACTAGAAACGTCTGTGGCCCTGCCGGAAGAAGAGGCCTCAGTTGCCTCAAAAGCTTGCATATTGTAATTGGTTCAGTTTGCCAGTAAAATGTATCATTTTGCTTGACTTCTCATTGGCCCTAAATGATATACGCAATTCTGGGCTGCTATTGTTTTCATTCTCCGCTCTGTGTGGGTAAAAAGACCCTTCAACTGGCTGCAAAAGCTCACTTATCAAAGGAACCCATCCTACCATGCAGAATGACGTGAGCTGTAACTGAAAATGTATAAAAAGAACAAAGGTTACACACAGTAAATATACACCTTAATAAAAACATAAGGGTCTTATGATAGATAGATAGATAGATAGATAGATAGATAGATAGATAGATAGATAGATAGATAGATACTTTATTAATCCCAAGGGGAAATTCACAAATGTGTCTATTTATCTGTGTGTCTGTCCAGTTGCTATGTTTCTGTTATTCCAACAGATTGGGATCACAAATAATTTTAGTAATAAAATTCATTGCATTTTTGATTCCAACAGATGGTGCATTACAAACATTAACATAGCTTTTATGAATTCCATATTAAATGGCATGCAACAGAGACATAGGCATTGCATTTATCATGCAAACACATGGTGCATCATAACCTTTATACATTAATAAAATAAATCACATTTATCATTCTAACATTTGGTGCTTCACAAACATTTGTATCAACAAAATCTATTGCATTTGTCATTCCAACAGGTGACATCACAAATATTAGCTTTGCTTTTATGAATCCCATACCAAATGGCATATAATAGTTACACATGCATTGCATTTGCCATACCAAGAGATGGGGCCTCACAAAAATTTGTAGTAATGCAGGAATGTACAGTATGTATTTGTAATGTAGGAATGACAAATACAGTGCATTTAAATCGATTGTGCAAAGCACACATTGATACTGAGGTCTATGTTGAACCACTTAGATTTCAGCCCGTCTTAGACGGATATGCATCGCTAGTTATTGTATATTTGGCCCTGACACCTTCATCTAAGGCTACTAACAGGATGATCGTTCACACAGAGTTTGGACCTGGGCAGGTTAAGCGGCTTTCTCAGAGTAAAACAGCAGGTTGGAGGCAACAACTGCAGCACAACTTTGTGGTTTCACCTTACTGCCTGGGCTACAGTGTCTGACTGGCAGCACCTACATGAGGTGCAATTCTCCTGAATACAGTAGAAGGCTTTATGAATTTAAGTATAGCTTTGTTAGAGATTGTGGAGCAGGGAATAGTTTCTTAAAAAAAGTCATTTGATTAGCTTACTTAGCCTACTGTAGCCAACATTTTAGGTCAGAATTTGGGGCTACGCTTATTACTTTAGTCTGTGAATATGTGGTATGGACAGGCAGGCACTAGCAAGACATGTGGAGAGGAGAGTCGCCCACATCCAGCAACTGTGACACATACAGACAGCACTGTCAGGTGATAACTCAGAGGGGCAATGCCAAAGGAGTGACAATAGTATGTAACATCAAAGTCTCGCCTTAAAATGGAAACTTTCAAAGGAGAAAATTACCATTAGTGAGCATCATCAACAATGTTAGACAATAAAGACTGCAAGATTTACAGGAAGAGAAGCCTCATTTGCCTTAAGACAATCGATAGGAAAATAAAGACAAGCTGCAACCTACACAGGAATTGTGCAAAAGTCTGAGTCAGTGGCAGTTTTTTCGTCTATGGCTACTGTAACTACACCATTAACCGACGTCCTTTAATGTAATCTGAGCTGCCCAGTAGCTGCTGCCTCGTGGTCCACAGTCCTGGGGTCAGTTTTATCTTTCTTTGCCAGTTTTGTTTGTTCTCCTACTGCTTGTTCTCCCGTATCTTGAAGGTCTACTGGTTGGATCCCTTAGTTGTCCTCACTATGTGTGGGTGTGCGCATGCCCCCTGTCCAGGGAAGATTTCTATCTAATGATTTGTGGGAATTTGAAAAATATTACAGTTATGTAGTAAGCAAAAACCTCGACAACATTTTGAAAGTGTCTGGCTGAGATACAAAAACAACTTAGCCGTTAGCTAACCAAAGGAACTTATGAGACTGAATGGTTCCCTGTTGGTTGTCAGGCTTCTTATTCTCAGTTTTATCATGATAAGATCTAACAAACTTGGAATAAGTGGGTTTAAAAGCGTCATGTTGCAGCGGTTCTCTAATTGACACATATAACCTAAATACCAAAAATAAAACATGACGACATATTGAAAAGTCTGGCTCACTTAGTAATATATTTACATAAGAATTAAATCATAATATGATTAATAATGTATGCGTCTGATAAATGAAGCTAGGTCTGGACTTGGAGGGAGCACAAGTCTCTACAAGTAGCAAATGGGGACCCGGTGGGGTCAAGCCGTGCAAGGGCCATCAGTCCATTGTAGGGCGTACAGAGTCAGAGTCAATCATAGAGAAGGCATGGAAATCTTAATGATGTTTGTCAACAGCAATCAACAGCTTGGCCTAGTAACCGTGGTGTAACTAGAATTTGATGGTGTCTAGTGCAAAAAAATATTAGGCTCTCTCATATGAAATTATTAAAAAAAATGGTCATCATTGGTGTCTGCATCACTTATATAAGCTATGTGAAAGGTCAATAGTCACAATTAAGCTTTATGGAGTTGTGCAAATGATAACACCAACCAACAACAATCATTTTTTCATTTCTGATGTCAAGCAGGTATGCATGTTAAGAATGAAGACTTGCCAAACAACGACCAAGCTGTCATCGGACCCTCACTGCCTATAGTTACATTACTACATACCTATAGTTAGGAAAGTCATTTAAAGATGACATTCAAAAGAAGGAGGCTTAGTTAGGCTCTTGAAAGTCTCCAACCATCAAGTAGGAGAAATGTATTCAATTAAAAGAAGTACTTAGTGTTGATCATAAAATAAACTGCTCAAAAACATTAAACTTTGAAAACATATCAGATCTCAATGGGAAGAAAAAATCATACAGGATATCTATACTGACATGGACTGGGTAATGTGTTAGGAACGAAAGGATGCCCCATCATTTGATGGAAATGAAAATTATCAACCTACAGAGGGCTGAATTCAAAGACACCCTGAAAATCAAAGTGAAAAAAATGATGCGGCAGGCTAGTCCATTTTGCCAAAATTTCATTACAGCAACTCAAAATCATACTCAGTAGTTTGTACGGCCCCCACATGCTTCTATGCATATCTGGCAACATTGAGGCATGCTCCTAATGAGACGATGAATGGTGTCCTGGGGATCTCCTCCCAGATCTGGACCAGGGCATCGCTGAGCTCCTGGACAGTCTGAGGTGCAACCTGGCAGCGTCAGATGGACCGAAACATAATGTCCCAGAGATGTTCTACTGCATTTTGGTCAGGCGAGTGTGGGGGCCAGTCAGTGGTATCAGTTCCTTCATCCTCCAGGAACTGCCTGCATACTCTTGCCACATGAGGCCGGGCATTGTCATGCACCAGGAGGAACCCAGGACCCACTACACTACCATAGGGTCTGAGAATGGATCCAAGGATTTCATCCTGATACGTAATGGCAGTCAAGGTGCTGTTGTCTAGCCTGTAGAGGTCTGTGCGTCTCTCTATGGATATGCCTCCCCAGACCACCACTGACCCACCACCAACTGGTCATGCTGAACGATGTTACAGGTAGCATAACGTTCTCCACAGCTTCTCCAGACACTTTCACGTCTGTCACATGTGCTCAGGGTGAACCTGCTCTCATCTGTGAAAAGCACAGGGCGCCAGTGGTAGACCTGCCAATTCTGGTATTCAATGGCAAATGCCAATCGAGCTCCACGGTGCTGGGCAGTGAACACGGGGCCCATTAGAGAATGTCAGACATTCAGGCCACCCTCATGAAGTCTGTTTCTGATTGTTTGATCAGAGACATTCACACCAGTGGCCTCCTGGAGGTCATTTTGTAGGGCTCTGGCAGTGCTCATCCTGTTCCTCCTTGCCCAAAGGAGCAGATACTGGTCCTGATGATGGGTTAAGGACCTTCTACAGCCCTGTCCAGCTCTCCTAGAGTAACTGCCTGTCTCCTGGAATCTCCTCTATGCCCTTGGGACTATGCTGGGAGACACAACAAACCTTCTGGCAACCATCCTGGAGAAGTTGGACTACCTGTGTAACCTCTGTAGGGTCCAGGTATTGCTTCATGCTACCATTAGTGATACTGACCGTAGTCAAATGCAAAACTAGTGACAAAACAGTCAGAAAAGATGAGGAGGGAAAAATGTCAGTGGCCTTCACCTGTTAAACCATTCCAGTTTTGGGGGTTGTTTCATTGTTGCCCCTCTAGTGCACCTCTTGTTAATTTCATTAACACCAAAGCAACTGAACCTGATTAATATCCTTCCATCCATCCATTATCCAACCCACTATATCCTAACTACAGGGTCACGGGGTCTGCTGGAGCCAATCCCAGGGCACAAGGCTTGAAACAAACCCTGGGCAGAGCACCAGGCCACCGCAGGGCACACACACACACACACACATCAAGCACACACTAGAGACAATTTAGGATCGCCAATACACCTAACCTGTATGTCTTTGGACTGTGGGAGAAAACCGGAGTACCCGGAGGAAACCCATGCAGACACGGGGAGAACATGCAAACTCCACGCAGGTCTTCTTACTGCAAGGCAGCAGCACTACGCACTGCACTACCCTGATTGACAACCCCCTCTTCTACTTAACTGACCAGATCAATACCCCAGAAGTTCCATTGACTTGATGCTATACTCTGATTAAAAAGTTTACCTTTAATTTATTAAGCAGTACAGTATATTTTGATGCTGTCTGTACACAGAGGAGTGGTGGCCCATCTAAGTTTGGTTCCTGACTTGCACCCTGAGACCTTAAACTTGATCGAGTGTGCTCAGGAAATAGGTGGACGACAGGCACCTTGGAGTGGATAAGGGTGATGCTATACAACATGAGAGAATGAAACAAAGCATCAGTGAAAAATATAGCACAGAGCTGACCACTCATAGCCTAAAAATACCTCTGTCACTGTACAGCTTTGGGATTATCAGTTGGAGAAACACAGAAAATGAGATATGGGAGTCTAAAAGATGTTTAGTTCCCATCAATGAATCCACAACAGCATCTACAAGCAGACAGTGAGCTGTTATAGCTTCCTAAAAGCCAAAGAGACATGCTTTCATTCAAATGTAAAGAACTTATAATTGACTTCAAGCAGATTAATTGCATTCTGTTACTCATTGTTTGGTTTAAACCAGCTCAGAGGGGCAGGGACAGAGGTTATCCCAGCAACATTTAGCACTGGATGGAATGCCAGTCCATCAATGGGCCCATACATACACTCAACTGAGATCACTTTGAGAAAAATATGCAAACGACACAGTGGGCGCCCAAGCTGGGATTAAAAACCAGGACTCCGGAGCTCGGAGGCCTTGCGTCATTCAATACATCACCAATACGGATACATATTCAGTCTGCAAAGAAAATCAAAAACCTTTAGGATGTTTTGGTCAAGCTCTGTGGGAAGCACATAACTGCACATGCCCAAGAAATCCACTGGGTGGTCAGATTGTATGAGATCTAAAAATTACACTCATTTTACTGGAATCCCACCAGTAGCAGGTTACCAATACAGTGGAGTCAATGGAGGGGCACAAAAAGACCAGAATTTGAAAGAGCAACACAAGATCAACTGTTGAACAGACAGCAGAAAGAAAACATCCTTTAGTAAAACATTGACAGCAACTAAACAGCAGTAAAGTCTTATCGCAGGCTTCATCACACTACACCTAAAGAACACAAGTGGCATGAGCAGGCTAGTTACTGTGTGAACATGTCAACATCCCAATAACTGACAAATGGCATGCACACAGGGCAGATAAAGTTATAAATAATTACACCTTGTACGCCATGTTAGTGAGAACCAACATAGCTGTTAGTGCAGACAGAGCTATCATTACATTTGACAACAAGGTCAACAATTGAAGTTAGGCTGCTAGATAAGGTATCCATTATTGTGACATCTCTGCCATCTTCCTGTGTCTTCTGTTGCTGCGTTTCCAAGCCACACCTCCTTCTACAGGCTCACTCTATAAGCCACACCCACCCCCTTAAGCACTGTCTCTAGCCCCGCCTCCTTCTCCCGAGACCCAATCCAACTGGATTTACTGCCTTGTGCCTATTGTGACCCTGCTGGCGTGTGTTTTTTTTTCTACTGTTAGCTTTTCTTTGACCTTTGGCATTCTTTTTCCAGGACCTTGGAGTGAACGTGTCATTGACATTGACGGACTGTTTGTCACACTTTTGTCACATTCTTTATGAACTACTCTGCTGTAAAATTTTAGAATTTTGTAATTTGGATACTTTGGTTTGGACATGTGCAGAAGAAAGAGATGCTGGGCATATTGGGAAAAGGGTGTTAACGACAGAGCTGCCAGGTAAGAGGAAAAGAGGAAGGCCAAAGAGAAGATTTATAGATGTGGTGAGAGAGGACATGCAGGTGATGGGTGTAACAGAACAAGATACAGAGGACAGGAAGATATGGAAGAAGATGATCCACTGTGGCAACCCCTAATGGGAGAAGCCGAAAGAAGAAGAAGTATACTTAGTAGTATGAAGAAAAAGCTGCATTTATAAGAATACTTTTGCATATTTTTAGGTTTTTGTTCAATTAGATATGAGGGTGGTGATTAAATCAAGAAGGCGGATTAGAGAAGCCATCTCACAGATTCAGTGCGCTTCGGTTTTCCTGCATCTGTTCAATATCTCTGTTGAGTTTGCATGTTCTCCCGGTTTACTCTGGTTTTCTCCTAACATTCAAAGACAAATGGTTTTCATTACCTGGCATTTCTAAAAATGGCTCCACTGTGAGTGCCTGTTTGAACATATTCTGTGACTCACGCCTTATATAGGGTTAGTGCCGGCTTTATGCCCATTAGATTTTAAAGTGGAACATTTGAGTTTGAGATTATTACTTGTTACGTTTTTAGAATGGTGGGACAACGAGAACACTGCTGCCTCTCCACAAGGAAACCAGGGTTCAAGTCGTGGGTGCTCTCTGTGTGGAAGTTAACACGTTCTTCCTGTGTCCGTGCGGATTTCCTCTGGGTGCTCCAGTTTGGTGGATTGGCGATGCTAAATTGGCCCATGTGTTTATGTGTGTGTGTGTCAACCCTGCGATGGACTGGTGCCCTGTCCAGGAATTATGCCTGCCTTGTGCCCTGTGCTTGCTGGGAGAGGCTCCAGCTTCCTTACCTCCCCGCTAAACGTAAGCTGTGTAGGAAAATGAAAAAAAAAAAAAAACAAACAAAAAACATTGGCGCTAATAAGTGTATTATTTAAGAAGAATTTGAAATTGATTTGTTTTGCTCAAGTGTGTACTGCCCGACCTTGCCTCTTCTGTACAGGACTACCTGAGCTGGTGGTCACGAGTGTGTGCCATTATTACTGTTCTGAGTTAATGTTTTTGCCTTAGTGGTTAGCATCCCCATTTTTGCATTCAAATGTAAACATCACCTTTCATTTCTTTGCTCCCAGAAAATTGCTCTGTGACCTCAAAAACAGCCTGTTAAGTTTGAACTGGAAAAAGGATAGAAAGAGAAATAAAAAATAAATAAAAAAACCCCAAAAAAACGTCAAAGTACAAGGCTGTAAAGATCAGCATAGCTCTAGTGAGTCTACCGAGAGCAATAAACTGATAGCCCAGCCGGCTCATATACACAGAGGCCCTGTACGGCCATAACAACTCCCGTTAGGTTTATTTTGATTTGATTAAGCTTATAAAAATACTGTAAATAAAACATCCGCAACCAACATAATGGACCCACTGACCAAAATACTGTAAGCAACAACCTTTACAAGCTACATGTATACAGGACAAAATGAGAGAAAGGCATGGAGTGCAAGGGACTGTAACAGCGACACTCTCATTCTGTTTGAGGCCTGGGTTGCCTGAAGCTGGCATTACTCCCTTGAACCTGAGACATTGATGGTCACGGCTGAGGACGGACTGGGCAATGAAGACACACACACAGAAGCACACACACTGCAAGGGATGGGGCTGACTGCTTTGTGCTTTTATTTGCAAAATGTCCAAAGTGGAGTGCAGTCTCTTAATAAATAAATAAATAAATAAATAAACAGGATCTATTCAATAACATTTTTGAATAAGCATTTAAATTGAGGAAGCAGGTTCTCTCCTCTCTTTTACTCCATTTATCTTTATTCATTTATTATTTTATCTATTCATTTGTCTTTACTAGCATAACGTTTTACACTGCTGGCCTAGCTCTCTTTCACAGGGGTGGAGGTTGATTTGTTTCGAACCTTTTTCTTTTTTTTCTCTTTTTTCTTCTTTTTGTAAAACTCGAGTTATGTGTATGGAGTGATATTTGATTTAAAAAAAATGTAATAAAATTAAAATATAAAAATAAATAAATACATAATTAAATAAACCACAAAATAAAAACAATGTCCATGGTGGAGTTTTAAATGACACAAATGAATAATCAATAAAAAGGTTAAAAGTGAAGGGTTAAACAGTTCATTCTCTTTAAAATCTGCTCTTCAGCCTCGGTGTGTCCATCTAAAATCCAACATCTCCTCGGCTCACTTTCTGCGGTTTCCTCAACAAGTGTATCAGGCTCGTGCCCTCGTCGCCATCTGTCGGTATCTGCTGGGACCCCACGAGCCCTGATCCTCTCTTCTGCCGCCATCTCTCTGCCTTCACCGGGAGCCCACTCAGTTACTCCCACTCTCAACGAGTGACCAATCCATCCACATGAAAACCTTGTGCTTGTTCAAGCTGGGGCCACATTCCCGACTGCTTGCCTCCTCTCCACAGCCCCAATTCTGTCCCTTCATCTCTCTCATTTAACCTCTGGAGTGTTTCTCTCTTTTTTCTCTTTCTTCATCTCTCTCTTCTGCCTTACTCAGGTACATTTTATACCTGAGTGGGTGCAGGTCTCATGCATGCATGTCTGCATGTGAATGTGGGTGCTGCCAATTCCCCCATTGACACTCTGGGTCACTTGTCCACACTATCACATGTGCACCACTAAAACTTGCACCAAAACGTGTCTTACCACACTCAGCCTCCTGGACTTCTGGATCCAACCTCATTCAGGAATACTCAATGAATGACTGTGAGGTTCCGCTCCCTACTCTAGTAAGTCTACTTTTATAGGGCTCTCTGAGAATCATAGTGAATGTACAGTAGGGCAGGTGACCAACAGTGTCAGATAGGTACTGTAGACTTCAATCAAATGGCAATGAGACCATTTAGAACTTTTGACATTTTCAGCAAAGTAAATAAATGAAGTATACTTTTAATTATAAGGTAATAGGGGGCTGAACCAGTGGCTGTAGTGCTTAGAGTAAGTCAGCCCATGGCACCTTAGGCCACATAAGAGACATGGATCTACCAAACGCACACATCCTCTCAGAAAGAAACTGAAGAAAATCCCTTGTGGACAGGATTTGGCCCAGTAGGACTGAAGCTGTGAAGCAGCATCACTGACCGCTTTCCCACCATCTCTGAATATTGTTGAGCTGTGTCTGCTGGTTGTTTCTTCCAATTACAGTATACTATTAATTACACCTAAAATGTGAAGTCTTACCATTTACATTAGTCCAATTACTTGTGAAATCATAGTAAACAATATCAAGTGAGCCAGCATCCAAGGAGTGAAAAGCAGAAAATTGATCACAAACATATAACAGGGTCTGTCAGCTACCTGCGGAGTCATCCATCTATCAATCTGACTTTTATCAAATGGCTTTGTCCAGAAAGGGTGACAGGGGCTGCAGTCTGCCCTGGTAGCATCAGACACAAGGCAGGGGCCAATCTAAGATGAGCTAAGAATTCATGCACAAACCCACTCTTTGTCACTCTTTGTCACAATGTGCCAGTTTTAGTCGCCTATTAAATTATCACGTATATCTTTATAATGTGAGGGGAAAACTTGAAGTCCTGGAGACATGGAGGAGAATATTCAAACTTCACACAGTTAGTGACAGAGAGGAAGCCCACTATCCCCTCTTGTTATTATGGCTCAAAAGCAATGTATGGTTACTTTCTGGTTGCCTCTAGCAGTCTTTAGTGGGTGCACCCTTGTATAGGCAGAGATCTCGTAATGCTCGGCCACTTCTTCTCACTGCACTGACTCCCTCTTCCTGTCCGCTAGGTCAGCGGTTCCCAAGCTGTGGTATGCATACCACTGGCGGTACGCGGAGCCTTTACAGGTGGTAAATTTAATTTATCTGTGCAAAACCCTTTATGACAAGCCTGTTGTGAGCAAAAACCAATGAAACTGTTTAAATACAATAATACATGGATTCCCAAATTTAGTGTGGTGTCAAATTTCGTCATCTGAATAAATAAAACCTATTATTCGAATCAGTATTTAGTTCATTTAACGCTACCATAATTCCGTTTCGCGGAAGTCAACTTCTACTTCTTCACTGTTTGAGCTTTTGGTCACTAGATGAAAGCACAATGCTGACACTATTTAGTCTTCGGTAACTCTGCCTCACAGAAACCGCTCGCGTTTGTTGTTATACAGTACGTGCACTGCCGCTGTATCGCATCGTAGTCACTAGATCTAAGCACAAAGCCAATACCATTTCGTCATCAGTAACTGCGTCACATACAGGCCAAAGGCAGGATTTCATTTCGGGGTGGAATTTATCAATTTATGTGCATGCACACATTTTTTCATTAATTTTATGCATAATTTCTTCCAATTCTTCAACTTTTATTCAGATTTCGGGGCGGTTTAGACCCGAACTCCCCATCCTTACAGCTCTCCCTCCCTTTCAACAAGATGCGGGTGGTACGCAACACAACTCACTTAACCTCAGATGGTACTTGACGTCCAAAAGTTTGGGAGCGCCTGCTCTAGGTCACTCGACTCACTGCAGACAAATGGCTCCTTTAAGTCCTTGTCGATGGGGTGATCTAGTCAAAGAGTTTAATTTATGAAGGACCAACGGCACAGAGCCCAAAGTGTTTTAGTGTGCAATAACTGCCTGTCTGGTAAGTACAGGCTGATGTAAACCATCATGTTATCTTGCTGCAAAGCCCAGCTCAGGCCATGTAAGGATATTGTGTGCGTCTTTTGCTGAATGTTAATGTTTTATGCTATCATCAGTGATCAGACAAGCATAACTACAATGAAAGACTCCTCTGGTATAAAAATATTAATTCTTTATGAGGTGAGAAATACATCCATTGGGAGCTGCCTGTATGCCTACGCTGCTCCAAAGGTTGTGTAAACTATTAAAAAACAAACATCAAAGCTATCAAGTTCCAAATTTGTCTGATATTCTCAAGCTGTATTTTAATTATGATAAGAACACATGATAAGAAGATATGTTCTTTGAGTTGTATTAAGAACATCATGTCTCTTCAGATAAAATGGGGCCAGATGTGAAATATTTTTACACATGAACCCTGGATTTTACAAAAAAAGAAAAACACAAAATGTAATCAAAATCTTTTATGGCAGAATGGCAAAGGGCTTCAAAGAAGTACCATCATTTTCATTACTGCACATGCAAGAAAGCCGCTCTTTTAAAATAAAATCTACAAACTAGTTGTCTGCTTCCTAAAATCCACAGGTTAAACAGTTTGGATACAAAACTGTCGTTACGAGAGCAGTGCAAATACAGTACTTTCTAAAGAGTTTAGATAGATAGATAGATAGATAGATAGATAGATAGATAGATAGATAG